>JAFMOD010000378.1:1514256-1693985 GCA_019802435.1 Corydoras maculifer
ATATATATATATATATATATATATATATATATATATATATAGTTATAAATTATATATTTATAAGTAATGTGTTGTAGATAATAATAAAAACGAGGAATTTATTATCTTTCTCCAAGAGTAACCTTATAGCATGTAGAGACTCAAGTGTGGCTGATTGCTGCTCAGTTTGATGGCTGACCTTGGTGTGGCATGATAGCACTTTACCTCAGAAGGCTTTACATACAGGGCCAGGTGGTGCAGAGGAGGTGATGTCACCTTATTGTGTCAGCTGTTATGTGCTCTTATTGCAATGTCTTATCTTTGATATGATAGACCTATTTTCACACATCATGGGCTAAACCCATTGCTTGAAAGTCAGTATTATTTGAAAATATATATTTTATGGAGTTTCAATTTTTTTTACTTACTTAGGCATCACAATTTCTGACAGAAAATAGATGCTGGGTTTTATTCATAGGTGGGGCTAAGCCATAGCGTTTTCCTGGCACCAGATTTTATGCATTGCAGATATCTAATTTGGTGAAGATGGTGGCTTTACCGAGGCAGAAGAGGATATGCGTATTTATGGGTGACTTGATTTAACCCCTGGTGATCAACACACAGCCAAGCATTGTCAACAAGACGGATTGTGAAGTCATACACATGATGGGGAGGCAACATATTAGCATGTTTGACACTAAAAACCTCTACAAGGTCCGCATAAACCATAGTGACTCCATGGGGCAATTCAGCCTGCAAAATAGAAACTGATAACAAGCGTACCTGAGGAATAACATGCAAGTGCCCATTGCGTCCAAAATGAATTCTGCTGTGGTCTGGGACCTCTAACGCAGCTGGTACAGCAAATCTCCTCAAGGCTGACCAATGGTAATCTGTTGCAGCCTTTACGTGTGTTTCCACACGGTGGTACCCCACCTGGCCCTTGAGATGGCCGAGAATAAATGTAATACGCTACTGATCTCTAAGAATATGTGTGTGTGGGGGGGCAAGTACTGGCCACACTACAGGAGGAAGGGTTTACATGTCTGGGGATCCCCCACATAACGCCGGTGTCAAGGGACAGGATGCAAGTGACAAGTCCTTCATCATAGACACCGTCTCTGTAGGAGCGGTGTGTCAATTCTAAGCATGTAATCATGACACGTCCTGCTCTAAAGCTCCCTGACTGTCCATTAAATCTCTCCGAGCTGCGATGACCTGGCAGAGCTCACAGCACTGTTGGGCCAGATATCTCCCCTGTTCCCGCAGGGCAAAGAGGGGGTCAACGGCGCTCTGGGTGGCCTCTGTGTTCGTGTCAGCCTCTGACATTATTAGCTCATCTTAGAGAAAATATACTAAAGAAGGAGTAGTCAACACCATAATTTAATAACTAAATGCTAGCAACAAATGTTCAAACACAACTGAAAACACAACTGCGGCATTGGGTAGACTGAATGGCAGGATGGCAAAACAAAGCAATGGGGCAGAGTCCAGTGATCTTCTGGAACTGGTGAGCACAGCCAAAGAAGGACCCAGTAGCGAGAAACAATCCTGAACACTACTGTGGGCAGAAGACAAAACTGGTACTATGTTAAGAATATAGAACACCAAACACACCATATCACTCATAACTGACGTGTGCTGACACACCCGATGAAGGAACCCCTGTACACTTAAACCCCTGTACACTGTACACTCTGGAGTTGGGGGTGCCAGCTGGCGGAAATGAGATTACAGGCACAAATCTAAAACTTGGATGATGCAACTTGTGTTTTTGTAGAACATAACAATTTTAAGTTATTTATATTTTATTTATAAGTGTCTAAACTTTTTGGAAATGGTAATAATAACCAATATTAAATATAATACATTGTAGTATTGTGAATTAGAAAATGCATGTGTTATGGGTGTAAGAGGCAATTACTTTTGGATCTGTGCGGCATTTACTATATTTAGTTATAATATTAACCAAAGCATTATAAATCATAGATTGAATTGAAAACTCTTTTGTGTTTTTACTTTTTTATTTTTATAACATTGCATTTTTATGTCTATGTGGATGCATAATAAAATTTTACTTTTAAAATGTACACAAATTATGCATATGCAATTGCACATTCTTTATTCAAGATTATCAGAGAACAAATTTCTTTTTATTGCATTTTTTATTATTTTTGGTTGTACACATTTTTTTACATGTCTATAAAAATTTCATGCTAGTCTTATGACTAGTGTGATTCATGGTGATTTTGAGTTCTGCTGTGCCTTTTGACTAAGGCAAAAACACATCCAGTCTTAAATCTTTACACAATAATGTTTAATTTGAAACGTGTAATTGTCCCTATCTAATTGTAAATGATCAAGTGGTCTACAATGCATTTAATTGTTTTGAAGTCATATACACCAACAATATGAGAAAAAGGCTGCCCAGGTCCTCTGTTCCCACAACACAATGGCCACAGATAGCAGGAATAAAGTTTTTTTCTTGTTTCTCAACAAAAAAAAACCAGTATCCTCAAATGTACTTCATGGCATGATACATTTTTAGTCTGAAATTTAGGCCCACGATTGGACTCACAGTTGGGGAATTGCAATATGCAATTATCAGGATGTTTAGAGGTTGAAAATTGTACACTAAAATGTCTTAAGTATGTCCTTTTCACAATTAGTTTACCTTTGTAATCTGGCCATTGCTTTTTGGTTGGAGGATTAAAGTGGGTAAAAAATCTGTGCAGTTTTTAAAAGTCAAAGCAAGGAGGTCCAGGTCTCTAAAACAAAACATCTCTGAGGAAGAAAGGGAGGACAGACAAAGCTATATCCAAGGAGTAAAAGTGACAACAAATGATCTGTGCCTTAAATCTGTTATCACCCCTGGGTGTATTGGTCTCCATCCACACCATAGATGTGCTGCTCTGTGGGAAGGGCAAAAGTGCGCACACCCAACTGTTGCACCTTTTTAAGGTCCAAGAAATTACCCTATGCACCAAAGTTCACCGGTGCACGAGTCCAGAAAATTTGACCTATCGCTTGGCACACACTCACTCACACAGACACACTCTATATGGGGCAATTTTTGAGAATTCAATTAACTTGATCCATGTTTTTGGACTGTGGGAGGAAACCGGAGAAACCCACGCAGACACGGGGAGAACATGGAAACTCCACCAGATGGGGATTCGAACGGGGAATCCCTAGCGCTGCGAGGCGAACGTGCTAACCACTAAGCCACCGTGCCGCCCTAAAGCTAAATCATATTGCACAATTATTTTGTATTGTGCATGCTGCTGCACACTTGTACTTTATGTTGTGCTGTGTAGACAACTCTCCGTTGTCCTTGTTCCTGGAGGAAATTTTGCTCTGTACTGTACAAATAAAAAGTACTTCATAATTGAAAAAAAAATTCAACTATGTTTGCATGTTTCTTAGCTGGTGAGCTGGAACATTTAGATTTTTTTTTTGTTGTTCTTTATTCAGTTAACTGGGGATGATAGAATGACAACAAAAATGATTCACTTTGGTATCGTTTCAGATATAATTTCCCCCTGTTTCCAAGCCAGTATAAGATTTCACACCATTGTTCTCTGCAGGCAGTGGTTTAATTCCAGCTGCTCTGCAAATACTAATAATCCATTTTTAAATCTAACCTGGTGCACTGATATGAATGTGAAGCGGTCAGAGGTGTGCATTAATGTAGATATTGTCATGGCTGGACAAATGGCTTCTGTTTAGCCAACCAACCAATCAGATTTAAGGACCTGAACTACCAGTTTTATTCACATAAATAAACACGAACTTGCTTTTTAATCTAAATTCAAAGACCACACTTTTACAATTGGATAAGTCACCATTTTAATCATTTTCACAAATAATATTTGTACATTTTCACAAGCTTGGAAGAAACATCAAAGATAGCTGGCTGAGAAAACCTATTTATACTTTATAAGTTATTTCCATGTAAATGTGTAACACTGTCTTACTAAAATTTCCAAAAAACACAGATATCCATTACTTGCATCACACTGAGTGTACAAAGCCATCCCAAAAGTATTTGATGGGATTAAGGGCTTGGTAGGTCAGTCAAAGATACCTTTGCCTTTTATTTAATACCTTTAAAACTAATCAGTTTCTGCTTGATCCTTTACTAGGGTTACGGAGAAGTTCCTTATGTCCATCTAGTGGAGAATGTTTCGAGCCACTACGCTACCAGCGAAGCTCTGTTTTTGCTATATTTAATTTGAGATGACAGGTCTTCATCCAAACAGATATGTCGGTGAGGCAGGCAGATATCTGATTTGAGATTGTGGTATCATCAGGGGCAAAATACAAATGAAGCTGAGTGTCATCAGCATAGCAGTGGTAAGAGAAACCATGTGCCTAAATGATTGTGCCCAGTGATGTCATGTATAATGAAAAGAGGAGAGGACCAAGTACAGAGCCCTGAGGAACACCAGTGAGTACTTGGTGAGATCTCCATTCCATGACAATTTGAAGGCCCTTCCTGTTAGATAGGATTTAAACCATTCAAGTGTTGTACCAGAAAAGCCTTAGTCTAATAGAGTGTACAGTAGAATCTGATGATTTACTGTATCGATGCTACCGAAAGGTCTATTATTAGAACAAACTTACGATGCAAACCAATCATAGCTATAACAGGCATTACAAAAGGTGCTTACTTTAACCTTCTGATTTACCTTAGCAAATTATTTCTAAACTAAAATAAAACTTTTATAAGTAAAATAAGTAATAATTTAATAATCCAAATTATATAAGTAACCAAATATGTATACAAAATAATATGTTTACTGTAGTGAAATGACTGGATATGTTTAAATGATTCTGCTTAGTACACTTAGCGTGATGCCTCACTTCTGACTTCATTCACCAAAACTTTGCAATTATGTTGCTTTGTTTGTTTAATAGCATTTCATAAACATATTTTTCAAAAATAAAAAGAAATATTTTCTTCTTTCAACTGTTAACAAGCAATAGTTCTGTATTTAAGTAAATCTATGTAATATGCTGTACTGCAGGTCAGCAGACTGTAGCGCAAATGTGTCTTCTGTGTTTCAACTTCTAATATAAGGCTTTTTGGATACTTTTAAGATGTGCATTCCCTTTAAATAAAAAGTGCAATGCAAATAGCTTTGATTAGAAAATTTCACCATGAAGCCAGGCTTATCATAAATGCATCAAATGTGCAGCGACCACCATGTTAATCCTGCACATGCTTTCGAAGGAATATCTAAAGTTCAAGAAAAATATTCCTTTAGGTTCCTTCCTTGACCATGCAAATTAATTTACAACACCAACAAAAAAAATTAAATATACAAAACTTTTATTTTGACACAAGGGGTCTAACCACAGTCTACAGTGTAAAGGCATTGTGGATGTCCACTTTAAAGACAGATGGGTCAGACTTGAACTGGTACATTTACAGTAACAGTTAACAGAGTTAAATCATATACAATACATGTGATTGCTAGATCTGGAGGCACTCGATGCAGTTCAATTGGTATAATACCTAGTGGTTCTGCTAACCTTACCAGGTGCAGTAATATACTTTTTATGCTCTCTGTGCTTATTAAGTAGGTTCAAAAACGAACACTATATGCTTTGTCATCCTTTAAAATAATCCCAGTGCAAATATTGTGTAAGAATACCTGCTGTTTTATGCCAGTAAGCAATTGGTTGGATGGAACTAAGCTTTCCAACTCTTTGACAGTGTGCCACTTAGGATGCATGTAATTTTGCACACAATGTATGCAACAACACAGATGAGCTCCATCAATTGGCCTCAATTGATCATGAACAGTGTCTGAGTGATGTCTCACTCAAGAATGTTAGAACATTGTGCCATTTTTAAATACCTCCTATAAAAGTCCTGCGAAGGAGAGAACTAAAATGACACTGATATCATTCTATGTTTAACAAGAGCTCAAATAACGCAGAGCCGAAAAAAAAAAAAGAATGAAAAGAAAAATATGATTACAGGAATAACAGGTAACAGTAATCAGATGATTTTATACACATCATGAGCATTCATGGCTTGCATTGCCAAGGTGACTACAATAGCAGTGTTATGAAAGCGTGCAAGAGGGCCAAGGGGCAGTGCAGGGAGGACAACAGCAAGAGCAGCATAAAACTATAACTTAATGAAGACGCCATATTTCCAGTGATGGAGTTAGATGTACTGGACTTGTCGATCTGAGGGTCCTGAAAAAAGGACAAGCCAAAGTTTAGAATGTGTTTTTACTCGTAAAGACTTAAACAGGACTGAACTTTGTTTACAGTATCAACACAATCTGCACATTTACTTTCAGTTACCATCAAACATGTGGTTGTGTACATTTACATGCATTGACATTTTCAGTCAATTTTAGTTAGAATCTTAATTATTGGAACAATATTGACATGAATTTTACTCTGGGTGTGGTTTTGAATTTAATCTCTTTGAATTGATAGGTTTACCAAACAAAGCTCTGCATCAGAGTGGATGAAAGACAAACAATGGAATGAAAGTCCACTAAACACAGTTAATCCTGATTTTGTTGCTGGCTGTTTATACACAACTCAGTCTAATACTTACCCTAAGATTTAGCATTTAGTTCTAATTTTATTATATATTTTATTATATAATATTTTATATAGTCTTATTGCAGTCTCCTAAAACAAGGTTAAAACTTAATGTGCAACACAAAGTTTTAAATATACTTATACTATAATAAAATATTAAATATTTAAAAAACAATCTGGTTTTGTACCATTGCATACTATAAGGCCTCACCAGAGTAAAAGAGTATATCTTATGTGCAATTGCTGTGTGTAGTGGAAAGGGCTTATTAAAAGGTGTTAACTGCTATATGCACACAAACAAACATTAACTGCACATTTTGACTAGCATTTGTTTAGCTAGAGTCTAATCCTAGATGTAGCAGTTGGAAAATCAGTCCTATAATAAAATGTTACCACCATCATGTAGGAATAATTATTGTGTTTAACCTGCACAAAACAGCAGATTGCAACAAGGCCAACGGTCTCTGTTATATGATGATCTTCCCTAAAGCTAGTTCTGTAAAAGTAGTACAAACTTTTCTTACTGATTGTTCTCTGCTGTCTAACTGATTGTCAGAGACAGCTGTTTGTTTTAATGTTGGTATTCTCTAAACCACTTTTCACTCCTTATCAGAGTCAAGGGAAATTTGGAGTGTATCCTAGTGCTCATCCACACAGAAACACACACACACACACACACACACACACACACACACACACACACACACACACACTTAAGTGTGTTTCATTATCTAAGATTGTATCATTATCATTAATTTAATGGTGATGCATGTTTAAAGTTCTGGATCCTTTTTCAAAATATTCAACAACAATCCATATATGATTATATATATATATATATATATATATATATATATATATATATATATATATATATATATATATATATATATATATAGTGTGTGTGTGTGTGTGTGTGTGTGTGTGTGTGTGTGTGTTTATATACACTTTTTTTCATGCATGATGTGTGGTTCTTCTAAGCTTGTTTTGATGCACTGCAGGAGCAGTAAATGTCACTCTACTATGTAATGCCACTTTTATTATGTAGAGTGACATTTACTGAACTTTAAAAGGCATATGATAAGCAATGTCACAAGTTCAGCATTTCAGAAAGAAAGAAAGTGGGCAGGATGTATGCTTGAGGGCAGGGTCAAAGTTTGATAACAATTTTGCAGTGTGCCATGGCATCAAGTAGTGACTAATCAACATGTTGGAGCTCTGACAGTAAAGCTTTATATACACATAAAAATGCAACAGCAATAAGATGTACAGCACATTCATTGCATCCAATGTAAAATGTCATAAAGATGTAAAATTTACTATAAATTAAATCACACTTACCACACAAACCACATCTATTGAGTTGTTGCTTTTTAGTTTCTGAGCCTATAGAAACAGAGAAAAACATATTATTATTGCTGTCCAGTAGTCTGAAGAAAAAAAGGTTTTTTTGACTGCTATAAATCAAGATGTGCAAACAAGAGATAACTGTGCAGCGCTGATGGCCAAATATAAAGAAAACATTTAGATATGAACTGTCTAAGTGCTTTTATTCAAGCGTTTTGCTGTCATATCCTTTCTTTATTATAGGCATTAAGAAAAGCAGGTGCAGCTCAATCAAACAGCAAAAATAAACAAAACAGTCTTAAGACGACATACATGGACACTGACTATGTATTGCATAAGTGCCATTTCTTTTATTTTAAAGTCCAAACTTATGGTTAGACCTGTGACTGACAAAGTACTGAGTAAATGTAATTTCATGTGCAAAAAAATAAAATGTTTTTTTTTCAATTCAAAATTTCCAATTTTTCACATGACTCATTGGTCATCTACTGCTTTAAAATTTAAACCATGATATCATGTAATAATGCTTGTAAATATTTAAATTACTTACAGTATATAATTTCACATATATAAATGAAATAGGGAAAATAGAGTGGGTTAGGGCGGCACGGTCACAAAAAATCTGAAAACTAAAAAAATAAGATATACATTCTATTTAGTCAAGTAATTTTATATATAAAAAAAAGAAATTTAAAAATTAAAAAAAAAAAAAAAAAAATATATATATATATATATATATATATATATATATATATATATATATATATATCCATCAATCCATCCATCCATTATCTTCCACTTATCCGGGGTTCGGGTCGCAAGGGGGACCAACCAAAGTAGGTACACCCAGACCAACCTCGCCCCAGCCACCTCCACCAGCTCGACTGGGGGAACCCCGAGGTGTTCCCAGACCAGCTGAGAGATATAATCCCTCCCGCATGTCCTGGGTCTTCCCCAGTGTCTCCTTCCAGCCGGACTTGCCTGGAACACCTCCCTAGGAAGGCGCCGAGGAGGCATCCTTACCAGATGCCCACCTCAACTGGCTCCTTTCGAAGCGGACGAGTAGTGGCTCCACTCCGAGTCTCTCCCGGATGACTGAGCTTCTCACCCTATCTCTAAGGGAGAGCCCAGCCACCCTGCGGAGAAAACCTATTTCGGCCGCTTGCTCTTTCGGTCATTACCCAAAGCTCATGACCATAGGTGAGGGTCGGAACGTAGATCGACTGGTAAATCGAGAGCCTTGCCTTGTGGCTCAGCTCCTTCTTTACCACAACAGACCAGTATAGGGTCCGCATCACTGCTGACCCCGCGCTGATCCGTCTGTCAATCTCACACTCCATCTTACCATCACTCGTGAATAAGACCCAGAGATACTTAAACTCCTCCACTTGAGGCAAGATCTGATCCCTGACCCAGAGAGGACTCTCTACCCTTTTCCGACTGAGAATCATGGCCTCAGATTTGGAGGTGCTGATTCTCATCCCAGCCACTTCACACTCGTCTGCAAACCAATCCAGTAAGAGCTGAAGTTCGCAGCCTGATGATGCTAACAGGACCACATCGTCTGCAAATAGCAGCGAATTGATCCTCAGATCACCAAACCAGACACCCTCCATCCCCTGACTGCGCCTAGAAATTCTGTCCATATAAATTATGAACAGAACCGGTGACAAAGGACAGCCCTGATGGAGTTCAACCCTCACTGGAAACCAGTCCGACTTACTGCCGGCCATGCGAACCAAGCTCCTGCTTCGCAAATATAGGGACTGAATGGCACGTAGTAAGGAGCCATGTACCCCATACTCACGAAGCACCTCCCACAAAATACCCCGAGGGACACAGTCGAAAGCCTTCTCCAGATCCACAAAGCACATGTAGACTGGTTGGGCAAACTCCCATGAACCCTCGAGGATCCTGGAGAGCGTGAAGAGCTGGTCCAGTGTTCCACGACCAGGACAAAAACCACACTGCTCCTCCTGGATCCGAGGTTCAACTATCTACCACCAACCCCCGTCTGCCAGTCCAGAGGCACTGCCCCCGATGGCCATGCAATGTTGAAAAGGCGCATCAGCCAAGACTGCCCCACAACATCCAGAGCTTTGAGGAACTCCGGGCAGATCTCATCCACCCCAGAAGCCCTGCCACCAAGGAGCCCTCTGACTACCTTAGCGACTTCAGCCACAGTGATGGACAAGCCTCCTCCCGGGTCCTCTGACTCTGCCTCCTCTCCGGAGGGCATATTGGTGGGATTGAGAAGGTCCTTGAAGTATTCCTTCCACCGCCTAATGACGTCCCCAGTGGAAGTCAACAGTGCACCCCCTTCACTATATACTGTGTTGGTAGCACACTGCTTTCCCCTCCTGAGTCGCCTGACAGTTTGCCAGAATTTTCTAGGAGCCGACCAAAAGTCATTTTCCAAGGTCTCACCGAACTCCTCCCACGCCCGGGTTTTTGCCTCCGCGACGCACGAAGCCACAAATCTCTTGGCCTGTCGGTACCGGTCAGCTGCTTCTGGAGTCCCACAAGCCAACCATGCCTGATAGGACTCTTTCTTCAGCTTGACGGCATCCCCTACTCGGGGTGTCCACCACCGTGTTCAAGGGTTACCGCCACGACAGGCACCGACTACCTTGCGATCACAGCTCGTTTCCGCCGCCTCAACAACGGAGGAACGGAACATGGCCCATTCAGGCTCAATGTCCCCCACCTCCCCCGGAATGAGGTTGAAGCTCTGACGGAGGTGAGAGTTGAAAATCTGTCTGACGGGTTCTTCTGCCAGACGTTCCCAGCAAACCCTCACTATACGTTTAGGTCTGCCTGGTCTGACCGGCATCTTCCCCCGCCATCTGATCCAACCCACCACCAGGTGGTGATCAGTTGACAGCTCAGCTCCTCCAAGTGTCCAAGACACATGGCCGCAAGTCCAATGACACAACTACAAAGTCGATCATTGAACTGCGGCCTAGGGCATCCTGGGGCCATGGGCACTTATGGACACCCTTGTGCTCGAACATAGTGTTCGTGATGGACAAACCGTGATTTGCACAGAAGTCCAACAACTGAACACCACTCGGGTTCAGATCAGAGAGGCCGTACCTTCCAATCACACCTCTGCAGGTCTCACTGTCATTGCCCACATGAGCATTGAAGTCCCCCAGTAGGACTACAGAGTCTCCAGGGGGAGCAGTTTCCAGTACCCCCCCCCACAGACTCCAAGATGGCTGGGTACTCTAAACTGCTGTTCGGCACATAAGCGCAGACAACAGTCAATACCCGTTCCCCCACCCGAAGGCGTAGGGAAGCTACCCTCTCATCCACCGGGGAAAACCCCAACATGCAAGCGTCAAGCCGGGGGGCCACGAGAAAACCCACACCTGCCCGACGCCTCTCGCCATGGGCAACTCCAGAAAAGAACAGAGTCCAGCCCCTCTCAAGGAGATTGGACCCAGAACCCACGCTGTGCGTTGAGGTGAGCCCGACTATATCTAGCCGGTATCTCTCGACCTCCCGCACAAGCTCAGGCTCTTTCCCTACCAGTGAAGTAATTTTCCAAGTACCGAAAGCCAATTTCAGCAACCGAGAAACGCGACACCCAGGCCCACGCCTCCGGCCACTGCCCGATCCACACTGCACCGAACCCCTATTACTACCCCCCCCCTACAGTTGGTGAGCCCATTTGAGGGGGAACCCATGTAGCTCCTTCGGGCTGGGCCCGGCCGGGCACCATGGGAAAGTACCTGGCCACCAGACGCTCACTAACGAACCCCATCCCCAGGCCTGACTCCAGGGTGGGGCCCCGATAACCCTATATCGGGCAGGATACACGTGGGGGGGGGGGGGGGGGGGGGGGGGGGGGGGGGGGGGGGGGGGGGGGGGGGGGGGGGGGGGGGGGGGGGGGGGGGGGGGGGGGGGGGGGGGGGGGGGGGGGATATATATATATATATATATATATATATATATATATATATATATATATATATACAAACACATACACATATACATATATATATATATATATACACACACTCTATTTCACAAACAATAATGAAACTATGGCCGGCACGGTGGTTTAGTGGTTAGCACGTTCGTCTCTCAGCACTAGGGATTCCTGGTTCGAATCCCCATCTGGGTGGAGTTTCCATGTTCTCCCCATGTTCGCGTGGGTTTTCTCCGGGTTCGCCGCTTTGCTCCCACAGTCCAAAAACATGGATCAAGTCAATTGAGTTCTCAAAATTGCCCCATATACAGTGTGTATATGTGCGTGTCTGTGTGAGTGTCTGCCCAGCGATAGATTGGTACCCTGTCCTGGGTGTATCTGCCCAGCACCCGTAACGTTCTCCCCTGGATAGGCATGAGAACCCCACCGGGACCCTAGTATAGGAAGAAGTGGAAGACCCTAGTATAGGATGAAGCAAAAGTGTGTGTACAAAAGTACAACTTCACATTTCTACCCACAGTTTTTGGCCAAAATTATTGTTAAACTTTAAAAATCAGAGGACCACCATTAAAATAGTAGACCAATTGATGGTACTATCAGATGTTGTAAGAAGCCCGGACACAATGCAAGACAATCCAAGTCATGATTTTATCTAAAATAGACAGTATTCTAAGCTAGCCTCTAAAGTCAAAGACACAAACACACATATAGACACCCCCCCCAAACACACACACACCTTTTAGTTTTGTTGTCCTAGCATCATGCTCTGAGGTGTCATTTATCTGTGTGCATTGACCAGACTCATCCTCACCTTGAAACACTACTGTGGTGTTCAGGCAGATGCTTTATTATCCTATGGTGGCTCGGTAGCAGCTGGCAGTCCCATGCCCAAGAAAAAATGGCTTGTCATATTCAGATAGTAGCCTATTGTGCCATATCGCTGCCATACTTCACCAAACCTATGCCAGCTGACAATATTCAGATCTGCAAATGCTAGGTGAGTGCATTTTTTTAATGATGCACCCTGTGATAGATGGCAAGGTAAGCATGATTTTTTCAACTGTGTTTTTACAATAACAGAGTACCACTGTCTCTGATGCCAATTATGCCTATACACTATGTTGACTCCAATGCACATTTGGCACTACCTTACCGGTGACGATTACAACTGTAATCCCAGCCTACCCTACCCTAGTAAGCAGGTAACGGAAGCCAGAATTTATTGTCTTCTGTCGCTATATCAACTACAACCTGCCTGAACCCAACCCCTACCTCCCAGATTTTCATCTATTGTGAGTGCACCAAGGGGGTGACCTGAAGCTCAGAATTGAGCGTGACTTTGTCAGGCCATGACATCCCTGTCATCCATGGTTTTAGTACCAGTGTAATAAGCCATGGCACAATGAAGACTAAAGTGAGGCCAGACTCAAATCATGATTATATTTACAGTACACTGGCCAGCATTTTTTGGCTGGCAAGAAAAGCTGCAGACACACACAACAAACATTATTCTGTGATCTGTGGCACTGTCTCTATTTCATTGAAACATAAACTTCTTTGCCTCTTGAACAGACAGACAATTTATTCACAAATTAATTATATTACCTGTTTTTCTTGTCTCTGCCACTTTTAACAGATTGCCACTCAAATGTGCATCTTCTGGCATAGATGATGTTTGACTAAACAATTAGCCATTAATCCAACATTGTACCCAATACTAAACAAGAGAAGGAATTTGGCTCATGACTGGTTTAACTTGGCATGAGAGCCTGGATGAAAATGTATTATATACAAATGAAAAATAGCTTCTGTTATCACAGTATGTTGGCAAAGGCATCACCGGTGTTGGAGTATGTGTGTAACACAAGTGCAAGAGGAAGAGCCAGTCTGCCGACAGTGTAATGAATCACAGGATCTGGCATGAAGCAGAAAGCAAAAGAGCCAAAAACAGGATTATTAAATTATACCTTAAATGCTACAAAAGCAGTTTATAATTTATGGTTCGGCATCAAACTGTGCATAATTCAACATCTTCTAAATACTGATGAAATGCTTCTGGTTATATAAGAAACAATATTTAGTTTCTTTTTATATAAATAAATAAACTGTTATTTCAAAAACCACACAAAATGTAAACAATACATGAAGAGCCCAATAATTGTTTCAGCATCCAGAACCAACCTGCCCTTTTGATAGTGTCCACAATTGAACTGCCATTTACATAAAGTGCCAAGATTACAAATGGCAATTATATAAATCATAATGCAATTTAGATTATAAAATTTATGTTCAGAAAAATTACCAACAGCTCGAATTTTTAACCAACGACCTTTAATATAATACCTGATTAGAATAAATAATGTTACTAACAAAAATACCACTATACCATTTAAAAAATATCCAGTTGTTTAATATTCATTAATTAATTCATTGCTAAAATAATTATTCTGAGTTTTAGAGGGATTAGAGGCGATCCCAGAGCTCATAATGTGAAAGGCAAGAAAACACCTAGTACATGTCAACAATCCATCAAGGAGCAGAAACTCAGGCAGACTTATTAAATCTGGTGGCTAATCAGCATCTCCACCTGACCTAAGTAAAATTCCTGGCATAAACCTACATAAAGACTGAAAAGACATTATGATTCTTCGTTTATCACTGTGACAAGGTGCATTGTAGTTTATATTCAAATTATTTTCATATATTCTATATATGCTGTCACAAACTAAAAAAAAAGTGTCCAAATCAGACTACAACAGAGCATATGGTAACGTGGCAAAACACGTTTTATTATAAAAACAGAGCAAGTTGGGCAAGCAGATGAGGATCAAGGACCAGGTGGATCCAAGAAACAATGTTTATGGTGACAATGGATGAAGAGGTTCAGAATAAGTACACATGTTGCTGTGAGAACCCCAGCAGAGATTAAAGGCCAGGCGACATACAACAGCAAAGAAGTATGCCCGGAAAGCCTAGAGAATAGAAAAAACCAGCGCATAAGGTGGCTGGAAATTCAAAATCATAAACATCATCAGGGTGGGACACGAAGGGGAAAACAAACCAGTGTAAATCAGAGTACAACAGAGCAGATAGTGACGTAGCAAAACATCTTTAATCTTAAAAAGCCATTGATACAAATACACACACAACATGCAAAAGCCAGCTGGGCTGACTTAAATCAATGATCTGACACAGGGATTTGGTAAAGGTAGACTTATATACATGTAAGGATAACACGTGCTGGGAAAATAATAAAGTATTCAGATTTTGATATAGTTAATGATAATGATGAGACAGTTAATGATAAGGACTAATGAACTGATAAATAAAGACTAAAGAACAAATTAACAAAACATGACTAACGGAGAGTGGACAGATTATTCTGGAAAATTAAAAGAAAAGTCAAATTAGAAGTCCAATTCCTGCATTCCTGGCACCTAAGTAAGTAAGTTTAAATTAAAAACAGTAGCAAATTGAACACTAAATAAAATGTATATTTGCATAAATACATACTGAATGTATATTGTATTTTTACAATGATTATTTTACCCCATGATTGTATGATATAACTTGTATTATGTGAAACATTTGATAACTGACCTGCATATTACCACAAAACTGATAGAGTGAGTTTTCTCCTGGGTTAAGGGAGTTGGAACGTGCATCCTGCTCTGGAGCATTTGGTAACCTGTTGTGACCTTGAGGTTTGTGGACTGATGTAATCATTGTAGTGGTGCTTTGTACTGGAGAAGCTGCCTGCCACATGCTCACATCTGTCCCATTCCCGAAAGCTTGAATAGCATTTCCTATAAAACATACATGTCGATTAAGTCAATATTTGATAGAGTATTTATGTGGCAATCAATATTTTTGTTCAATATATAAAAAACACAGTACTAATGTTTCATTACTATGCACAAGTAAAAGGACAATTTAGTAACATGTATGATTACAAGTATTTTTTAGATGTCACTACAAATTCACAGCCAAGTAATTGTTTTATTATTGCATTGACTTGTGGCATGAACCCTCAGATGCCTTTGAATGCCTAAGAATCAACCCACACAAACTATTCAGTATAAATGAAGACCACTAAAATAATAAATAAATGCTAAAATATAAATGTAGTAATTAACAAAAATAAATAGTGTTCAGGGCGGCAAGGTGGCTTAGCAATTAGCACGTTCGCGTCCCAGCGCTAGGGATTTCCGGTACGAGTTTCCATGTTCTCTCTGTGTCCGTGTAGGTTTTTTCCGGGTTCTCCAGTTTCCTCCCACAGTCCAAAAACATGGATCAAGGTCAATTTAATTCTCCAAATTGGTCCATATAGAATGTTATTGTGAGTAAGTGAGTAAGTGTGTGCCCAGCGATAGATTGCCCCCCGCGACCCTAGTGAAGGATAAAGAGGAAGATAATGGATGGATGGAAATAATGTTCATATATAGTCAGTAACATGTGTATTTACAACTGCAAATTGCACATAAAATTGGTATCTCACTCTATTCTGAACAACCAGACTGAAATCTTCAGCTGAGTAAACAATACATTGTAAATATTAAACCACATCTGTGATTAGCTGCTGACTGTGGCTTTGTGGCAATGAAACATAGTAGGTTGATAACCAACTATCAGCAGGCATCAATCATGATGAATCTGAAATAGACTGGTTAATTATTAACATAATTTCCTTGAATACTGCAGTATAGTATAACAGTTATGATTATTGCTACCAGGGGCGTTTTTAGGGTTTAGAAACATCAGGCCCAGATCCCAAAAAACTGAAAACTTTGTATGTTTGTAATGGAAAGCAAGGATTTTATTTAATTCACTATTGGATATATATTTTCTACTTATCAACTGATAAAAACCAAATGATGAGTCAAATTACTGAAGACCAATTATACCTGAGAATGCTACCTGCTTTAAGCATTTCAATTAGGAAAAATAGAGATGTAGAAGATAAAGTGGCAAGCAGGTCCTTGGTGAAACTGATCTCACAACTTGTAAAAGTGCATTAAAACTATGCTGCAATCCAAACTTAATTTTTTAAAGACCAGTCGTTAATTTTTTCTGCATAGCTGCAGAAACTGGTTGATAGGGGGATAAAGGCTTGTGTGTCAAAGTATAACACTCACATGCTGATGGTAGGAACTATGAGCCTCTACACCTGTCAGTGCTTTTTAACATGGAGCTCTGCTAATGAGGCACGAGAGAGAAAAAGCAAGAGGGAGACAAAGGAAGCTTTCCATCTTTGAGCCATAATATTTACCTTTACAGACCCCAAGAGGCACTAGAGAGAAAAATGTTTGTCTGTTAACATGTATGCATTTTTAAGCACTGACCTGACCTGGCAAGATGTTTGTTTTATATAAGAATAGAATAATACAAGCTAACCAGTAAGAAAAAGAAACACTTTTACACAGCCTGTTCAAAACAAGACATCTATCCAGTTTTTGTGTGTTATAAAATTGGTGTGGGGAGGTAATGCCAGAGTTAAGTTGACATCTCTGTCAAAAGAGGACTGACACACCTCAATGTCACACAGGGGTAATATGTTATTATACATATTATTTATTTAAAAAAAAGTAAATAGCTTTAATAAACTTTATTTAGGTTAAGGTTAAGAATGGGGGAAAAAATTGGAATGCAAAAATATTGTAGTAACACCCTCACACTCAATTTTACAAACTGCAATGTTCACTGTGGCATTAAAGGATTATTCTTATGAACTACAGTGTGATGTAGGGTGAAAAGAACATGTAAACCTTTGGGGTTAGCTTTTAATATTTAAAGCAAAATTTAAATGTTAAAAAAAAACTCAAATGTGAGTGGGTGTCCCATTTAATTTAATTAATCCAACAAGGTCTGATTTTTACAACACACTTGGTGGTAGGAAAGGAAAAGATTTTTATAAGACAAAAAACTGTTCATAATTAGGCTGTGTTGCAAGTAGGTACAGTTCTTCGTGTTCTTTTCTCTCTGGGAGATATCTGTTACACCTTAGTTCCTGCTGTTTAATAATTTATTAAATTTAAGGTACAACTAAATGACCAATGAGGTAGAAAGAAACCTAATCTGATACAGACTGTGATAACTGGCTAAATATCTAGACTTCTAAACTCTATATCCAATAATATGAAAAGCATTATGAGAGAAAGTAAAGGCATAAACAAGCTTTAGGTATTAAGCATGCAAAGCCTCTCAGTGGCTCTAATTGAGGGTAAACTCAGGGAAGGAAATCTCAGAACTGATTAAACCTAAAACATAAAATATGCTTTCATGAAAGTACCTACGTCTTTTTAACCGTTTAAACAAGTACTTTAGAACCGCACATTAACAGCTTATAGTGACAACAACAAGAATAGTACTACTGCTACTACTACTACTACTACTACTAGTAATAATAATAATAATAATAATAATAATAGTAAAAATAATAATAAAAAAATATAAATGAGAATTAAAAAAAAAAAAAAATTTAAATTCATGTATTTACATGACAGAGATAAGCCCTCTGAAAATGCATCCCTATGAAATTGTCTTGTAATATGTAATGCCCTGTTATAGATTAATTATATAATATGTCAAGAAAATTAAGCCTGTCTAGTATAAACATTCATTTCATTCATTCATTATCTCCCGCTTATCCTCTATTAGGGTCGCGGTGGGGTTCCCCATGCCCATTGCCCATCCAGGGGAGAACGTCTCGGGCGCTGGGCAGATTGACCCAGGACAGGGCGCCAATCCATCGCTGGGCACTTGGGCACGCTGGGCAGACACTCACACAGACACGCACATATACACACTGTATATGGGGCAACTTGGAGAATTCAATTGACTTGTTCCATGTTTTTGGACTGTGGGAGGAAACCGGAGAACCCGGAGGAAACCCACGCAGACACGGGGAGAACATGGAAACTCCACCCAGATGGGGATTCGAACCGGGAATCCCTAGCGCTGAGAGGCGAACGTGCTAACCACTAAGCCACTGTGCCGCCCCTAGTATAAACAGTGCAACAAAATGTTCAAGCATGAAACAGCCTGGAATATAACTGTGACACCTGCTATTAGGTAGACTTAATAGTTTGGAAAGTAATATGCTACTCACGCAAACAGACATTGTCTGTAAACAGTTCTGTGAACCTGTCACACTCCTCTTTACTGTTTCCACTGTTGATGCAGTCACAGAAGGGTGATACACTAATTTTAGGAGCACGCAGGTAGTTTGGGGTCATCATTGTTCCTGTAGAGGAACATAGATATACAAAAAACAAGCTATGATGTAGTTAATTTCTCTTATTAACACACCTAACAGACCTCAATTCATTCATTCACTAATTCAGCCCTATTGTTTAAAATAAATATTAATAAATGTATTCTTGATTATATTATTTTTGATTATAGAAAGAATAAGAAGATGACCTTATGTAAGCCATTTTATGTAAGTATCTTATGTAAGTAAGTTCTACTGTCTAAGAGTTTAATCAGAACACATTAGTTAGTAGAATAAATTATGAATTAATAACAAAAGTACAGTTTACATCTTACCAATGAGACCAGAGTAGGACAAGAGACAATCGGCGTAGTTCTCCTTTAGACAGCCAGTCAGAGAACGCGGGTCAGGCTGACAGTTCGCGAAGAAATCTGCCAGGCGAGACCTAAAATAAAGAAAAAGCACAGGGTAACATTCTGCCTTTTGCTGGACATAAACAGGATTTCTAAAATCTCTTGACATTCAAATGCATTAACATAATCTTTTCCTGGATCAAGTATTACATTTAGCCTTTAATAATTAATAATGATGGTGTCACTTTGTTTGGCAATGAATGCATTTATTACATTCCACTTATTTTGCCTGTTCCCGGTCTGCAGTTTGGTTTTATTTTGCATCACCACAGCCTGGCATTTATGACATATATCAAGTCAATTTATCAATTGGTTTTATTCATTCATTTATTCATTATCTCCCGCTTTATCCTCTATTAGGGTCACGGTGGGGTTCCCCATGCCCATCCAGGGGAGAACGTTTCGGGCGCTGGGCAGATAGACCCAGGACAGGGCGCCAATCCATCGCTGGGCACACACTCACTCACACAGACACACTCTATATGGGGCAATTTTGTAGAATTCAATTGACTTGACCCACGCAGACACGGGGAGAACATGGAAACTCCACCCAGATGGGGACTCGAACCGGGAGCCCTGAGCGCTGAGAGGCGAACGTGCTAACCACTAAGCCACCGTGCCGCCCCAATTGTTTTTATGTTTATTGAAAAACAACAATTAAATTTTGCACTTTGGAATTTAGATAGTTTAAACATTTTCAAATAATTTAAAATCCTTTTTTAAGGATTGGCTAAATCAATTCAATAGTCAATTTAAAATGCATGTTTTTAAATCCCATCTGTGGTTTGCTGCTAAGCAGAAAAAAAGCAAAACATAAATTAATGTGGTGTGCTGTTGCTACAGACATATGGTATGGGACTAACAGTAGACTGAAAGTGTCAATCCATCATAGCAAAACACAGCCAACAACTGTGCGTTATGCAGCAGACCTCCTGTGGTAACCTCTCCTTTCAGTGTTTGTGGAAAAACATTAAAGTCACCTGAGTGTGAGAGATGTCTGCCAATGTGAGTACCATGGGGCAAATGTCCTCCATTTAATATTGGGTGTATAAGCTTTTAGGTAGTGCTTATGGATAAACAAAATCATTACCTACCCTCCATACTGTCTTTTTTTCTTTTCCTATTTTTCTCACATGCAGTGCTAGTGCAATCCACCTCCATAGTAACTTAATCAACCTCTAACAAGCCATGTTCAGGACTTGGGGATACATTTCCAAATCTTGCAAACTGAATTTCAACATTTCAGCATTATTGCTATACCTTTATAATTGTTGTAATTGTCCTAAACGGCTATGTTTAGTGTTTGAGGTTATAATGCTCTTTATTTCCCTATGGAACTGCAAAGTACAATTAGTGTTGACTGTTGCCTCTGGCTATGTATCATGTAATCATACACAGAGAACCTAGAAAAGCTGGTCTATTTGAGTGAGCAAAATGCCTGTTAACGCCTTAAATTCCTTAATTTCACCTACATGCAACATTAAGTCTTACCATGAAATATTAGGTTCTGCCAATTAAATTTTTTTGCTGCATGTACTCAAATTGTATGCTATTTTCCCCTTATTTATTATCCCTTATTTTATTATTATTGTTTTAAATGTATTTATTTATTTATTTTTTTACAAATAATAGATGGACACAAAAATATTTAATGGTCCATAACCACATTCTGTCTGATGTTGAGTCTAATGTTGATCTGAGTGATGACGATTATAAAATAGAGGATCTAGATTATCTATGTGCTTTTAGCCCATCCAAACAGTAGATTCTGAAGAAACATTTTTTGAGTCAATGCATGATGAGGACATAGTCTCAACAAGTTCATCTTCTAAACCGCCACCCCGTAAGAAAAAGATGAAAGAGGAAAAAGTCCCTGAAAACAATTTCCCTAGAGAAGCAAGAGGACACAAGTAACCCTACTTCACTCATAGGCCTAAACAAGAAAGGGAGGAAATCTAGAAACATGAAGACATTGGGACATTCCAGGTCCCTGATTCAAGATTTGAGCCCCTGATGCTGTGAAGACACCATTCCAGTACTTCAAAACACTCTTCACTGACAATATGATTGAACATATTGCGCAACAGACCAATCTGTATTCTGCTCAAGAGTTAAGGGAACCAACCAAAATTAGTCCACAAGAGATTGAAGAGCATTTTGGCAAAGCAATGTCTTAATGCAAACCAGCAATGCTTCATAGCATACCACAAGAAATAAACTGGATCCAATGCTGACAAACCATTAGTGCTGTTGTACATCACACAAGAGTATTTTAAAAAAAGGCACAAAATTTAACAAAGTTAGCATGGTATTGCACTTTATTATTGCTTTTTATTGTTGTTGTTACTATTTCTTAATGTTTTATTATTATTATTGTTAAAATTTTCTGATTTTGGGGTGACACTGTGGCTTAGTGGTTTAGCATGTTCTCCTTTCAGCGCTAGGGATTTCTGGTTCAAATCCCAATCTGGGTGGAGTTTCCATGTTGTCCCTGTGTCCACGTGGGTTTCTTTCAGGTTCTGCAGTTTCCTCCCAGAGTCCAAAATCATGGATCAAGTCAATTGAATTCTCCAAATTGCCCCATATAGAGTGTATTTGTTTGTGTGTGGTGTGTGTGTGCGTGAGTGAGTGTGTGCCCAGCGATAGATTGGCGGCCTGTCCTGGGTGTATCTGCCCAGCGCCCGAAACGTTCTACCCTGGATGGGCATGGGGAACCCCCCCCCCCCTTTGACCCTAATACTGGATAAAGAGGAAGATAAGGGATGGATGTTCTGATTTTACTACAAATATGTCTCAGAAGGAACATTAAATCCTAAAGCTCTCACAACCAGATTTTATAGGACAACCTTGGACACATTCCACTTGTCTAAAAAGTCAAAAAAGTTAAGAAAACAAAGAGTTAACATGTCATTGCCCTTTGTTTAATTTTTTTTTTTTTGTATTTCTGGTTCTTGTTCTTAGTTTTACCATAGACTGCCATCTCAACCGTTTGGTAGAGGTGTGTATTTTGAAAACTGGGGGGTCTATTTAAAAAAAAAAACACCAAATGTTTTTATTAACATATAAAAAAGAAATATTTGAATTTGAATGGGGTCCAGGGAATGGGTTAGGATAGACCTGATAGTTTGCATGACTAGCCATTTGAAACACGTCCAAATATTTAGCCATGTGGGGAACAGAGCAATGCATTGCATTTCCCATCAGCTGTAAGCTATCAGTACGAGAACAAAAGTAAAGTACTGTTAAAAATAATTGCCCGACAATTTACCCTTCACTACTATGTACACTGAATGAGTAGAGCTTTCAATCTGAAGGTTGATGATTTAGATCTTGGGTTCACCAATGTGGTCTCAATAGTGCTCATGCTCCAGATGCTGTATCTTCACTGACCATAGCTAATATGTGTAATATGTCTATGTCTCTTTAGATAAAATCATCTGTAAAATTACATAATGTTATTTGTACTCCAATGGCTCAACCTTACTCCAATGGAATGAATTATTAAATTCTGGTATCCAGTGCTTCAGCTTCAGCATAAAATTTTACGTTGACCACAGGCCGGGGCACAGAGGGGGCAGACCTCCTTGGTGGCATTGGGGAATGATTGCATGAAGTCAGAAATTCAGGCAAAGTCAGAAAACCAGATCATGTTACTGGAAAGAATTGCTACCTCTGTGTGTGAATAATTGTGTATGTCAGTGTTAAAACATTGGGGAAATGAGTTTCAGTTGGTTTCTGTGGCAACAGAAGACTTTTCCAAAAAAATTTCTACATACAACCTGTCACAGTAGGCCTTTCACATCTATAATTAAATGCTGTTATAATACAATGCCCACTGGCACACCTTTATATTTGAGACAACAGTTTTTAATAGTCAATTGTAGTTAGTCATTTGTTGTTTTGAAGCACTTGCTATAATGTTATTTACTATCCGAGTAGCGCTTCTAGACCTCCAAACCATCTACAGGAATCAGTGCTGGTCCAATGCCAAAAAAGATTGTAAAGGACCTCAGTCATGTTTACTCTATTGCCTTTTTTCGCTGAAGGCTAATCTTAGAGAAGATGAGTTGCTTATTCCCATTGGCTATTCAGACTCTGCAGGATTGAGTTTGGTCTTGGTTCACACAGTACTAATGCTTAATGACTTTTTAACTTGCCAATTTTTTTATTTGCACACACAGATTATTTGCGCACACAGATGCACATTGTGCACTATATTTTAATCATGCTGGTCACTTTATAAGTCTTTTACAGATTTAATTTGTATAGTTTTTTATTACCTAGTAATATATATATATATATATATATATATATATATATATATATATATATATATATATATATATATATTACTTACCTTATTTTATTCTTAATTTCAACTATATTCTTTTAAATTATATAGGTAACATAACATGTGGTGGCATTCATTAAAGCATTTCACTGCTAGCTGTACTGTTTATACTATGTATGTTACAAACAAACTTTTATTTGATTTATACATCATTTTAGGGTTTAAAATTTCACTTAAGTCCAATATTATTGTGCCTTTCAAAATATATTGCCTAAATACATGAGGCAGAGTAATTTTTTGAGAAACTACTGAAGACGCACCATTTTACAAACACCTGTTGTAAAAAAAAAGAAAGAAGGGGGGGGGCACAGGATCAAATAACGATCAGGTTTGATAATTCTACAGTGCAGCTGGTTTTCTCCATAACTACTGACTTGTATTGCTCTCATTTGTAAGCCGCTTTGGATAAAAGTGTCTGCTAAATGACTACATGTAAATGTAAATGTAGTCAATAGTGTATATGCTAGAATAAGCATAGCACAGGATGCTACCTGAAGAAACACAGTATATATCCTGAAGTTAACCCAGAGAAAGCACTGGCTAAATAAACACAGTATAAAGTATATCCTAAATTAAACATACAGCAAAGTACTGCCTGAATAAATACAGTATACATACTGCCTGAACTAAACACAGAATAATAGCAAAAACTAGACGAGCTGAGAAAAGACTAAAGAACTGAGAGATATTAGCAGAAGCTTAAGTTAATGAGGTGGAGGCTCACTGTAAGTGGAACATGAGAATGCCACTAACCCACCAAAAAACCTTGTCAGATAGGAGAATAAAGCAGGATTAAATAACAGAAAGAAAGGAATTTGAAGCAAGAACTTATAATTAGAACCAACAGGTGTTCATAAAAAGAAAGTTACTGTATGGTATGTAAATGTCTTAATGACATTAACAAAGTAAACAGTATACATAAACATTGCTGTCAGGCTAGAAGATGTTGACAAATTACAGATTATTATTTGTTATTAAATTATTATCAATGTATTGTTGTTTTAGAAAGCAATATTCTATAGTCTGAGGTGCTAGGTAATAACTCAAATGCTTTAATGTGGCTAGTGTCTTTTTATCCTTTAGGTGCACCTGTAATTTGCTCCAACTGGCCATGAACAGTAAGTTGCTAAGCCATTACTGGACGTGACGAAAGCAAAAGACAGTCTGTTCTTTCTCGTAATCATGCAGCTCTAGTTAGTGTCTAGGGAGGACAGAGCTTTCCCCAGTGTTTTAGCACGGGTGAATTAGCAGGGTTCTGACCAGATTGGTAAGCGTCATTTTGCTTTTTGTTTCTTTTATTTTTGTAAGTTGCACATCATGACACAAATGTACTGTGACACCTGACAAATGTTTTGGTTTGAAGAGGTCACATGCGCATGTAAGATATTTTATATTGTGTAAAATTGCTTGTATTAAGTTAATTTGGTAGATTTAATTAAACTTTTCAAACTTAGTTGTCTCTTGTGGTTCCTTATAATGTGGTTGGGTTTGGTATGCCATGCCCAATAACTTTCTAAAATCTGCTGAGGTCAGGGCACAGTGAGCAGGCTTTGGAATAGCAAGATTAAATATGGTATGCTTTTAAATACAACACATTCATGAACTGTGAACCACCAGACATCAGAAGCTCAGAGAATTCAGTACAAAATTATATGCATGTGTGTGTGTGAAAGAGAGAGAGAAAGTTAGAAAGTGAGAATGAGAACGAGATTAGGTTTGTGTTGGTCCATAACATGTTTTTCCAGTATTACTAGAGCAAGCTTGTTTTCATCTCAAGCTTAGTTATCTGGGTTACTAGAAAACAGAATGAATGTCATTGTGTGAGAATTGTACAACTACATTATGTCAGGAGGTGAGTTGATATTTCATATTCATGCACACCTGCAGATGTAATTGGTTTTACAGATGGCTTGTAGGGCCAGACAGTTGGGTCTCTCTTTGTCCTCATAGGAACAGGCAGGCACAATAGTCTGTCTGCGGCGCTCGGAGCAAGCTGACTGGTCACCTGGTGGGCAGTTGCAGTACAGCATGCTGTAGCTGTGTCTGGGTGGCACTTTATCGAAGAACTGGCGTAGTGCTTTATGACACTTGCGTTTGTTGCATACTTCAGCTGTGGAAACTCGGCTTGTGCACGGTGTGATGTAGGCTGAGCGGTACTTCTTACATGTGTCGTTCAAGTTGCAAGCTTTTGCTGCATTCAAGCAATTGTTTTCCCTGGCCAAAGCAGGATCTCCTTTAATGGAAAGAAAATGAAAATATGGTGGTTACATTTACATTTGGTGGCACATGGCCTGTTAAATATATTGCAAACAATTAAAAGGTAAAATACACAACACTATTGTTACTGTTATTACACAGTGAGTAAATATATAATATAAACTATAGAGAGCTCCCATAAATATGTATGGGTGTGAAGTTTACTCTTAAGGAGAAGTCAATTGCCTGTGCAAAATGTAGTAAGATTCCAAAAAGCTCAAACGTTCCAAAAGTTTATGAAATATGCCACTGAGTAGATGTATAAATGTTTAAATCAAAACAAATTTTATTCAGACCAACTTAATTGTTTTTTGTTATTTGTAAAACACTTTTTAAAAAGTAAAGTAAAAGTTTTTAGTCAGTAAACTCTTGTGTATATTTCATTTTGTCCATACTGACTATAAACATGCTATGCTCAAAGGTCTTCATTATACTTTCCTGGCAAATTCCAGACCCATATGTCCAACTGAAATGAAAGTTTCTGCCCATCAGAAGTGTTTTTGATAGTAATTATATTGATTAGATTACTAATAATCTAGTCTCTAGTTTTAAAAGAGCAAGTGTGATCATTGTACCATGGCACAGGTCTTTTATCTTTAACCTTTTTAGTCTAACTGGGGCTGCATAGTTATATTAAACATCCATTTAAGCTTAGACTTGTTCAGCTGCTGCTTTAATATTTAGCTCTCGTCAAAGTGGCATGAATATTGCTGCCGTAGCAAGAAATATATTAAAATGAATTTCTAATTTATTGGTTATTAGACGGCAGCACGGTGGCTTAGTGGTTAGCACGTTCGCCTCTCAGCGCTAGGGATTCCCGGTTCGAATCCCCATCTGGTGGAGTTTCCATGTTCTCCCCGTGTCTGCGTGGGTTTCCTCTGGGTTCTCCGGTTTCCTTCCACAGTCCAAAAACATGGATCAAGTTAATTGAATTTTCAAAAATTGCCCCGTTTAGAGTGTGTCTGTGTGAGTGAGTGTGTGCCCAGAGATGGATTGGCGCCCTGTCCTGGGTCTATCTGCCCAGCGCCCGAGATGTTCTCCCCTGGATGGGCATGGGGAACCCCACCGCGACCCTAATAGAGATAATGAATGAATGAATGGTTATTAGACAATAATTAGCAATGTGCAAAGTTTTGCCTTTCCGTGTCTAAAAACAATTATTCAAGGGGGAATAAAATCCTCAAATTCTTTAATAATAGTAATAGCCTGGGGGTTGGTATACAGCAATAAGCTGAATTAAAATAGATGTTCTTTTAACTAAAGATTAATTGCTTGTATAACAACTTGAAATGCATTTAGCTTGCATTTTTGAATTTTATTTTACATTTATGTGTATGTGGGTGGCACGGTGGCTTAGTGGTTAGCATGTTTGCCTCTCAATGCTGGGGATTCCAGGTTCGAATCTAAATCTGGGTGCAGTTTCCATGTTCTCCCCATGTCTGTATGGGTTTCCTCTGGGTTCTCCGGTTTCACCCCCACAGTCCAAAAACATGGATTCAAGGTAGTGAATGCTCGAAATTGCCTGAAATAGTGTGTTTGTTTGTGTGTGTGTTTGTGTGAGTACTCAGCGATAGGTTCCCTGTCCTGGGTGTATCTCGTTCTCCCCTGAATGGGCCTCCCCACCAACCCTAATAAAGGATTATACATAAGATAATGAATTAATGATTAAATTAATTTATGTTTATCTTATCTATCCTGGGCACTTCTTTGTCCATTATCATGCATACACAGTGACAGCAACATAACAAGTTGAAGAAGCATTATTTGATCTATGTTTCTGTAAGACATAGGGCATACAAGAGTTATCAGTAGTACTTTTTCTACTTAAGCTAATTTAGTGGAAATTGATGACCATAACACGTCTTCTATTGCTCTTGGACAGTGATGCAAGTGCTGACACATTGTAATTTAATATGCCTTGTTTATTAATGTGCTTAACCTAAGAGTTTATTTTAATAATTTTGGGGACTAAAAAAACTGCTTCTTGCAAGCAAAGCTTACATATTAAATTATAATATTTAACGAATCTAATCAGTTATTGTGGTGCCTGATCATATGGAATTTTGCATAAGTAAAATTTCTCTAATCAATGTAAAACTTCACTCAAAGCTAATGCATGTTTAACAAAAACAGACCAATAGGATCAGTTTTGGTTTCCTTCAAAACTTTAGCTGCAGCATTTTTAACAAGATGCAGTTTATGTGATAATGTGGAACATTATGTCAGAAGTGCATTTTAACAAACTAACCACAAGGTTATCTCATGAATAAGGGTAAAAGTATGTATGTTTGTGTGTGTGTGTGTGTGTGTGTGTGTATGTGTGTGTTCTCTATACAAGTCCACACCATTGCTTGCTTTGATTAACACAGCATTGCGCTCTTCAGGACTCTACGAATGTTGATACACTTCAACCACCAAAAAGCGACTAAAGCGGCCCTATTCTTTTTTACAAACTGTCAGCTGCATACAGCATAGCTTGATTTAGGGCATCTCAGTATGTCCTTGCGATTGTGATAGCGCAAATGTCATGTTCAAGTAGTTTATTTTTATAGTGCTTTTTACAATAGTACATAGTTACAAAGCAGCTTTACATAGCATAACAACCCCAAAGAGCAATCCAAAGCGACAGTGGCAAGAAAAATCTGCCTGTTATGTTGTTTTTGTAGAAAGAAACCTTGGGAGGACCAAGGCTCAGTGGTAGACTCACTAAGTGGCTAAAAGTGGTTACCGCTATTGTGCGCAGTGGAAACGTATATTTGGGAGACTTGGAAGAAGTTTTGTTTAGTGTTTCTTTTTCTTTCTCTCAGTTAGTTAAAATAAATTAATAAATAAAATCTTTTGCTATTAAGATCTAATAACATGAGAAAAATGATTTATTACCAAGGTTATTACCAAGGAATATTTATTGACTCTGTATATCAACAGTGTCTCAGTGCTAAGATGGGAGCTAAAACCTGACTGAACTATTACTATGAGCCTTAAAAATAGTGATTCAGTTGCTATAAGAGATTCATCTTTAGGGTTTGATATTGACAATATCAAAAAACTAAGTTTGGCAAAGTTAAAAAAAAAACATTTTAATGAACACATATCTTAGATTACTGGAGACAAAACCAAATTCAAGGGATCAATTAATTAAAGTAATAGTAATTAAAGACACTATAATACACTAACAGACTAACATTTATAAAACACATTTTTACACATATTATTGACATTTACACAATTTAAATGCAGTGAAATAACATGAAGTGGTACAAAGGAACAAATGCTTTATGGACTGCTGAATCAAAATATTGAAATATTGGTACATTACAGTTTTTCGTACTCTGTAAAAAAATTACCTACAAGTGCATCACATTTCTGTGAACTTCTGTAAAATGAATGAAAAAATGAATTAGCAATGTAATAACTCAAAATCTATTTAAAACTTGTAAAATTAAAAACACAAAAATTGCTGAATTAGTAAATACATATTATACATTATATTACAATCTATATGATTGAAATTAAGACGAAGTATGAAACACAGTTTGCAAGCATTCAGCAGACTAAACTTTTCTGATTACTAGTCCTTATGTAAATTAAGATATGTTGATATCTGTTTAAATTAATGATTCTTTCATGACAGTTTAAAAGTCACTGCGCAATATGTACTGTAACAGTGGCTTTTAGTATCATTAAATCAAACAGAAACATCCCCCAGGATCTCTACAGGCTGCAGCCAAGAAGCCAAGTCATCAAAGCAGTCTCATGCACGCTGTCCCTGGCTCTCGGCTTCTGCTAATTGCCCACTTTCTTACACATGATGCCATTAATTACCATTCCTGGAGACTTTTAGGAAAGTAAAAAGAACACGGTTGGCTTTTAATGAGGGTGGATTACAAAACTAAATGCAGGTTTGTGCACAAGTATGATAAAGCATGAGTGCAATCAGTATGTGTATCTTAGTGAATGTAAATAAAAATTTATTAAAGCAAAATGTCTACTTTGTTGTAATGGGATGGTGTTAAATATTTAAAGGTTTTTAATTTGTTTGCCTTAACTGCAAAACAAAAAAAAAATACAAAAAAAACAAAACAAAAAAAAAAAAACACTACAAATCATATTTCTAGAATATAATCATTATATCTTCTTAGATGTTCCTACATTACATGCAAAAACATTGGGACAAAAGCTAAATTAAACCAAAAAGCTTATTATAATACTGTTTTGGAAGACCAAACCCTAGGTTTATTTGTAACAGCTGAGCCAACATGTCATAGTTTACCACTTTGTGACAAATTTCATAAAGCAGATGCCAATCAGTTAAAAGACATTTCAGATTTCAATTTTGCACTGAATCTATATAATTTTACATTAATAATTCATAATTTAGTAAACGGTTTCAAATATTTGGGAGAAATCTTCAGCCCGCATCTTCAGAAGGTATTTTGTTTTGGTTATTGGGTTGATGTGCACATTTTGGACCAAAGCACATTCATCTCTGCGACACAGAACCCGTCTCCTTCCAGGCTGGACATACACATCTTGTTTGTACTTGCGTATAATTGTTTGTACAGATGACCAAGTCACCTTCAGGTATCTGGAAATTGTACCCAAGGATGAACCAGACTTGTGCAAGTCCACAATTCTCTTCCTGATATCTTGGCTGATTTCTTTCCACTTTCCCATGATGTTTCACAAAGATGCAGTGTTTCAGGTGTGCCTTAAAATACATCCACAGTTGTGTCTCCACTTAATGCAAATGTTGCCAATAAAATCATTAAAGCCAATAAAATCATTAAAGCTGCAACCTAAAAGGTGATTAAAAAAATTTAATTGAATAGGGCTAAAGCAGTTGGTGCTTGTTTGTTTGTATCTGTGTTCTGTGATAGTAATCTAATGGTAAGCTTAACATTTAAGACAGGGGTGCCCAATACGTCGATCGCGCAGGGGTGTCAGGTAGATCGCGATGGAGGTTTGATGAAAAGCGTTTATCACGTGTCATCGCTTTATTTACAGCACAGTATCAGAAGCACTTACACACGCGCGCACACATTCACACACACAATGTGAGTCATTCTGAATTGCGATCTCTATTGCCGTGCAAGTGAGCAGTCTGCCCTTACAGGTGGCCTCCGTGCCAAAATCCGATGAACTGCCTCGCGAATCATCTACATTATATAGTTTCTGTTTGTGTTTTTGCACTTTATTTGACTGACAAGATGAGTGAAGGACTTTGCTCCAAAAGAACTAAAATATTCCACTTTCATTTAGAGTGGGAGGATGAATATTTTTTTACAATGTCAAACTCAAAATGCATTTGCTTGATTTGCCAAGCAGCCATTGCACTTCCATTGTGTTTGGTCATTTGGGTGTACTAAAACCAAGTTTTTTGGGTGTACTAAAACCAAGTTATTTGCTGAAATGTGTCTAGTAAAAGAGCAATTTCTGTGAAAATGGCAATCTGAAGCCGTCTTTTCTATAGTGATTCGACAATACTAACATCCATCCATTCATTATCTTCCGTCAGGCTGAGAGGGGACGAGAAAACTGTGAAGCCAGAGGGGGAGTGCAGGATACATTACAGCCAGGGCAGAGTGAAGAGGAGAGAGGGATGAGTGCGGTGAATGGACGAGGAGTGTGGAACCAGAAGGGGGAGTGACGACAAGAAAAGGTGTATTGAGGCACGAGAGGAACAGGTGAATTGTAGTTGTGATGTCTCCAGGTGGAAAAGGACGAGGGCGTGAGGTCCCGAAAATTGATGGAGCATGGTGATGGTGATGGTGTCAGGGCAGTAATAGGGTGATTTGCGAAGGCCCACCCATCTTTTGGGACAATTACCGTGAACTGTCTATGCATGTCCAAACAGCTGAAGAGTACACCCAGAAAATGTTGCGTGGAGGGCAGGGTGGAAAGAAAAATTTCCCTACCATTTTTCATGTTCAGGTAGGGTTTGTTATGTGGTGCTGTCAGTGCGGAGACCAGGGTTTTTAATTAACATGGAACACCATGCAGAGTAAAATGCACACACAACAACGACAAACGCGACATACGTCACAGACGCGTGACAAACCGTCAACGGAATGGATAAGGGAAACTCTATATATAAGGAAGGGAAATACAGGTGACTTCAATACACATGAACCCCACAATTAACACAACTACTTCGCCCATACAGAACAGACAAAAGTGAAAAAGACATATTTTCCCTAACCATAATCTGTTGCGGATCATACAACAGTCACTTTTTACACAGGTTTAAGATGCACTTTTGGGGTGGTACATGACTTAAGACATATGTCATATATGGCTTTCCTTATGTAATGCCTAAAAAAATCATACCAAGTTAGTCTCTGATCTGATTTCAGTTTTACTTTTATAATTTGTTCAAAATTTTGCTAGAAACAGACTTTACCCATTTCTGTCCTTTCATTTTTTAGTTATACCATAATATGTTTGTTATGTGTTTGTCATGTGATGTGGGTGTATCTGTACCCGTAATTCCGCGCACCTGGGTGTTAATCACTTTGTCTATTTAAATCCCATCTAGTTCCTGTTCCCATTGCTAGTTGGTCTTGTGCTCATGCCTGTGCTAGCCTCGTCCTCTCTGGCTCACTCTCTCGATCCTTGTCACGCTCTCGTCTTGTTTGTTCTAGTGTTGTGTCTGTTGCCTGGTACTCGTCCTGTTTTGTGTTTTGTTTATGCAGCTTACCATCCTGCCGCTACTATCTGGTTTAAGCGACACTCCCTACTTGTTGCACTGCGGATTGGAACACGGCCCCGCTGACGTCAGACAGCGATAAACCCTGTTGTCTGTTCTACCTCTGCCTTCAGACTGTTTCCTTCCAAGTAGCGGATCCACCACGCTCTAGTCGTTAGACCGCTACAATGTTGCTGTTGTAAAAGAATTTATAAATGCATAAAATGCTTATATAATATTATAAGACACAATTGAAACTGGAGAGAGTTTTTTTTTTACACCAAAATACAGATTGTATTTGAAAAGTTCAGCAGTTGGCTGGCAGATAAACCCACAAGCCTCTTTCTTGTGCTGCAGCTTCTGGGCTTTTTTATTATCTTCTAGCACAGTCACACTGACACTTAACACAAATGAGACACAGGTGAGATCAATTACCTCACCTATCTCACCTTATCTGGCTCCACTTCTCATCCAAATTAGCATTTAATCATGGCAATACTAAGTAATATCTCATCTAATATTTATTTTGCTGTGGTTAAAGCACTCCCCTTTATTGGGATTTCCAGAATGTGATTTAAACCAGGAATTCTAATCACCATGCCACTCTTAACTAATATCAATAAAGTAATAAATAAATAAATAAATACAGTTGCCTCTGTATTAACTATTTCTCATCCAATGGTTCCATTTGATTATACATTTTTATATCCAGTGTTCTTACTGAAAACATTGTGAGATAACTAATTTTATTATATATATATATATATATATATATATATATATATATATATATATATATATATATATATATATATAATTTGGATCTTAATAGACAGTTTTTCCTTACACTTAGATTCTTGCATCTTTCAAGTAGTTTCAGGCATAAATATAAAGTTTGATTTTTTTAAAATCTGGTATATGCCTATGGCAAAGCACTTAGATCAAGCTTTCCCGAATAAAAGACCATATTTACTTACTGCATTTTGTCTCCAACTTTCTTTTTCACACACTCAGTAATTCATATTTACTACACTATAAATCTACACAGTAGGGTGCCTGCGAGAGGTTGTTAGAGCAGTAAGTGCGTTATTTTTCTCCAGTGGTGCCATATGCACACTGTATCTTCTGAAGTGCCCAGTTTATTGAGTATGTTCTGTAAGCATATTCCCTAGCTTATTGAGTACCGTATATTTTTTTATATCTTTTGACTCATTCAAATGAACTTTTGTTGACATCACACACTTGGCTGTATATGCGATCACAGATGACATACTGGAGGATGATCACAAATAGTGGATAGGAGTGCTATAGAGTAAATATGGCCAGCATAGACACACTGGGGTATTCAGAATCACCGGGTTCACTAAAGATTGGTTGACATGCTTAATAAGTATGTATAGCTATGCAGGTTTGACTCTTTGGTGTGCTGTCCAGCTTGGTCACCCTTTCCATAGAATGGACCTCCTCAACCTGGCACAAAGCACTTGAAGATAGGGTTAGACTCCTTCAACAGACAGACAGCACCAGCAAATAAACAGACCGGAAGCGCTGGTTCAGAGACATAGACAAGAATGACTAGTACAGAAACACAGACTGGAAGGGCTTGCTCAGTAACATTGACTGCAAGAACTTGCTAAAAGACATTGCATGGAAGGGCTTACTTAAAAACACTGGCACCGTGACCCTAACTTAAAGACTTGCCCCACAATTTCAAAGCAGTGCTTTACATCTATCCTAGCTGCCTTTTATTTCTAAATTTTTTCCACATTGAACGCAATTATGGTATTGGGGATCATTAACTCCTAGCCAATTAGCAAACTTTAAAGCAGTGTATATGCTTACTCACGGGCTATCTCCATTTTCCATTCTTAATGATTATAAAAACCATGAATTTCTTAAGAGCACCAAGTGCCTTAATCCTTGCCAAGCAAGCTTGGCACCTGTCTTTAACAATTTTTTATTCCATGACTGCTAAAAGAATGGTAGAAGCTTTCTATTGCTTAGCTAAACCTGCTGAAGTTAACCTGAGATTGCTATGCTAGTCTTACTTATTTGTGTCTACCTTTCAATAGTCATCTATTACACCATCATGAGTATTCTGCCCTCTTAGCCCAGAGGTCGTTCAAGCCACCAGTGAATTAACAAGGGTGTCACTTCTCATCCCATTACTTACTCATTTTTCTATACCTGCTTTTGCTCGGTTTGATTATTTACAGCAGGGAGGGAGTTAGTGTCACAAAATAAACACTTCCTTCCATTCGTTACCTTTCCTTTCATACGTTTTTTGTACTTTTCCTAAATTCTAATATTACTTATGTTTTGTTTGCTTCAGCTGAAGGCGTTTTTGTATTTTTTCTTGGAAGACAATGTATTTTCACACTAGTTTCCTCCAGTGACCTAGTTCTTATGCTGGTTGCATCTACGTGTTTAGCATTCAGGTCTTCTTCCTGCTTTCCTCAAAGTTTTGTGGTTTTAGTTTATCTAAATACTATTTTTACAGAGTTTTTGTTTATTTTTTTGGCTTGGAGCATTTATGTTATGAACACTACTAAATACGTGATTGTTTCTGAGGAATTGCAACTCTGCATTTGTCTTCTCATTTTCCTAAGTGTGACACTATTTTAAACCTTTGTTTGGACTGTTTAATTGGTGCATTTTTTTTCAAACATTTAAAGGCACATATCAGTGATAGATTAACTAAACTTTGTATTTCTCTTCAAAAACAAAGTTTTATTTTATATTTATGCAAGTGTTGGCCCAGACATGGCGCATGGCAGAGGCTATATAGGCAAGCTTTGAGACTATAGTTTATCCATAGAGGAAGGAAGGTAGGGAAAGTATAGTCTAGATTTTAAATTATTCTTTAACTAAGTTTAACATAAAATATGTATTGTAATATATTGTAATAAAAGATGCCTTGTTGTTTGCTTTTAGCATTTAATAAAGCATCAACAATATAATTAAAAAAAAAATAAAAATAAACTTTAATAATACATTTATATTATAATCATTCAGCAGACACTTTTATCCAAAGTGACTTTCAAATGAGAGAACAACACAAATCAGTTAACGAGAAACCAGTTACACTATAGTATTATTAAATATGATCACTATCCTATCTGGTTTCAAGTCTAAGTACTGCCATTTTCAATACAAAGGATGAAGTAAATCCTTTAAAGTCTTAGCTATGCAATGTAAGGGATGCATAGTTTGCATTCCCGTCTCTGTTCATTTTCTGGTTTTGTTCTGCCTGTCTGTGCTTTGTTACATTAGTTCTTGTTTATTGATTAATTAGTACTTGCTTCAGTTCGTTGACATGTCTTTATTGTCAGCTCTGTTTATTGCGTCACGTGCCTCCCTTGTCAATTATATTTACTCGTTTCCCCTGATCTTCCCATTCCGAGTGTCATATGAGTTATGATGTGTTTGTGTGTGTATCTGTATTTTGTTCCTTAATGTCTCTGGCAATACGTTGTAATCCTGCATATACGGACTTTCATTTAACATGGCAAAGATGGTCCATTTGTGACATGCAATATGTGTTGGCCAGGATTGGATCTTTGCTACGCCATATGTAATTTGTAATTTAAAATACTGTGCATTAATATCCACATTCTGTATATTAAGACATCTACACAGCCACAAAGTATGGCAGGCATTAATTTCACACATAAATAGACATGAATGGACAAGGCCATCTGGTCATGCAGGCACAGTTGGAACCTCTGTGCAACAGCTCTAGTTTCAGACATAGTCTTAAATCGATTAATGTCATCTGTTTTCCCCTTTAACCACCCCCACTACCACCACCTATAATTTTCAATTACCAGGAGAATCTGCCTATATAACAATCTTGTCCACTGCTATGCAAAATTACACACTTGGTGTTTGTTGTAAAAGTCATATTCTGTATCATGTGCAATGTAATGGGGTGCAAATTAAGGTGATAGTTCATTCAAGTTAATTTTGCCATTATGAAAATGACAGACAATACTTTTCGTTTAGAGGCACATTTTTATAGCGCTAGAATTTATGCTGTGTTTTACAACAGCTGATCAAGAATGGCACAGAAGATACTGTATCCACTTATATGCAGTGCTTTATCCTTTCATTATCTCCCGCTTATCCTCTATTAGGGTCGCGGTGGGGTTCCCCATGCCCATCCAGGGGAGAACGTCTCTGAGGCGCTGGGCAGATAGACCCAGGACAGGGCGCCAATCCATCGCTGGGCACACACTCAGTCACACAGACACACTCTATAGGGGGCAATTTGGAGAATTCAATTAACTTGTTCCATGTTTTTGGACTGTGGGAGGAAACCGGAGAACCCGGAGAAAACCCACGCAGACACGGGGAGAACATGGAAACTCCACCCAGATGGGGATTCGAACCGGGAATCCCTAGCGCTGAGAGGCGAACGTGCTAACCACTAAGCCACCGTGCCGCCCCGGTGCTTTATCTTTATAGATATTTATTGTGATTTAGTAGAGTTTTATTAAAAATGCAACTGCACAAATCAGAAACCACAGGATACAATATACTTCATAGAATTTGTTAAAATAAACATAATAGAAGCATTGTCAAAAGATTTCAGGGCTTGTGCACATCTTACAACACACATGACTGGCACATGATTTCTGCCACCAAAACCATTCCTCTGGTGGCCACTACCATGCTTTGGCACTGATGCTCACTCAGAGAGCATTAACACTCTGGATTAAATAAATAAAGCAACAAAAAAACAAGGGGATGCCTACCGACCCTGTCATTGTGCAACTGCGACAACCATACTGACTAATTGAAGCCCCGGTCTTTGCTAGCTGTTCCACAATGAGCACCTAACAGGGTTAGGGTAATATCTGCTAACAGAATGTGGTAGCTTGATAGTGTCATTGCACTTGGTATTGCAGTGGTATCCAGCATTGTCAGGACAACCAAAAACACTGTACATGTGCCTTGACAAAACTAACAGCATGATGGTTAATATGTCCATGACAGACCCAAATACACAACATAGAAAACCAAGTTTGTTAAAATGAACATAAAAAAGCAAGAGAACAGGCAGGCATGGAGCAGAACATGGTGCAGGCATAACATTCATGGCACATATTAACATTAGTTAAACAACACCTCAGATGAGCACATTAACACAGATCTTTCAAACAAGACACCAAAGAAGCAGCCAGAGCAGGACATTAAAATAGAGCCATGTAGTAAAATCTGTGCAAGTGAGCCAGGTAAAACTCTGGAAAACGTCTCGGCACCTATGCTCAGTAGTCTAAACATATAAATATTTATCACTGTCAATATATTTGGCTTCAGGTGCAACCAAAGGTGTAACATATCGCAGTACACCTGAGCCTAAAAAGCACAAACCTATGCTGCTGCAAACTTTGTGTGAACTAATAACACCTCCACAGGATCAGTGCTGCCTTTAGCACTTACGACTCCAACTTCTATTCGGACCGTGCAGAGGATTTTACTTCCCCATCAGTAGTATGACAGAGCAAGTCAGGCGTTTCAGGAACTAACTGCTGTAGCTTCGGATACCCTGTTCTGCATTCTAGATCTGTGCGTCGGCACCTTTGGCATCACGGTAATACCCGTATTTTCTACAGAATCGTTTTTCTACAGAATCGTCTTTTTTGGACGATTCATACACAATTTATTTTATCTTTCTAAGTCTTAACTACCAAATATATACTACTGTGTAGTTTCATCAGGTGCTCAGTTCTATATTACAATATGTCAATCCATATAATTATTAAAAATATATATTTATATAACATTATATAACAGCAATTCAAACAGAACCGGTCACACACTTGTACACTTGTAAAAATTAAACCATTTGCAAATATAAATGATCACCATGACCGTTTTTACCATGTAATGCCCCACTGTTTACCGTTGTCATGGTGCCCTAGTCAGCAGTGTCCTACGTAATATAGGCTTCGGGTGAACTGGGGCCGCCCCGTGTCGCCCCACCTCAGCAAGAGCCACAAAGCCTAGTTCTAGTTCACAATAGACTCCTACCTTAAACTGTGACCAAAACTGCCCATTACTGCAGATTCCTTCTTTATAACATCAGGAAGGTCAGACATTTTTTGACTGAACATGCTACTCAGCTGTTAGTTCAAGCCCTCATATTATCACGACTCAATTAATGTAATGTGTTGCTTGCCGGTCTTCCAGCTTCCACAATCAGGCCTCTACAACTAATTCAGAACTCTGCAGCCCGACTTGTACTCGACCAGTCCAAGCGAACTCATTGTCACTCTACTACTCATTTCTCTCCATTGGCTCCCTGAAGCTGCTCGAATTCAGTACAATCACTGACTCTGGCCTACAGGACCATTTCTGTATCTGCTCCCTCTTACCTTCACTCTATCTTTTCAATATACACTCCGCCTCGTTCACTTTGCTCTAGTGATGCTAGTGATGATTGTCGCCTGGTGATTCCACCTCACCGAGGAGCTATTTCTCACTCAGTGGCATTCACCACTGCAAAATGGTGGAACGATCTTTCCAACTTGGCATTTTTGAAACACTATTGAAGACGCAACACCTGTAGCAGGGGAAAAAAATAATAAAAAAGGGGGGGGGTGCAGGATCAGATAAAGAGCAGGTTTGATAATTCTACAGTGTAGCTGGTTTTCTTCATAACTACTGACTTGTGTTGTTCTCATTTTTAAGTCGCTTTGGATAAAAGTGTCAGCCAAATGACTAAATGTAATGACTGCGCAATCGACCACATTGACAAGACTAAAATGTATTGAAGACTGATGTATCAAAGCAATGCACCGATACATTTCTGAGGTGTTAAACCTTGGGCATATACATCCTTCCAGATCATCAAAATTCCGAATTACGGATTGATTATTGAGGTTTAAACCAGTCACACGAAAATCCGCGTATGCGTACGGTAGAAGACTTAGGAAAGGCCACCATTTTTACCAAACTAGACCTGTGCTGTGCAGGGGATAAGTGAAAACTGCGTTTATAACCAACTCTGAGCACTATGAATAACAGGTAATGCTGTTTGGCTTGTCAAATGCACCTGAGGTCTTTCAAGCATTTGTTAGTGATGTGTTGCAGGAATTTCTGGATCATTGGGTGGTCATTTATATTGAAGCCATTCTTATTTTTTCCTTAGTTCTGGACAACAATCACGCATAGGTTTCTATGAGTTTCTATGTGTGTTACTATACAGGTCTCTGAGCTATGGGACCAGTTCTGTTTCTGTGTTTTCCATAGTAGCAATCAGAGTAGTTCCCACTTCATAGCCTTTTTTTGCCCCTTCCTTTTGCTTCTTCTTTCCAACGTTTAGCTTGCCCAAGGCTGCCTCCAGGCATGTAGACTCATTTCTTTTTGGGCAAACTTTTGTTGCTGGCATCTCTTATTAAACTGCAGTGTGGATCACTCACTTTTTGACAGGGATGAAAATGGACTTGGTTAAAGTGCGAGTCGCCAGGGACTGGCCCACGCCTTCAACACAACGTTTCCTGGGATTCACAAACTTTTACTGAAAATTCATTTCGTGCCACAGTAGCACAAATCACTGCTTTGCTTAGTGGAAATCCGAGAAAACTTAACTGGAATAAGTAGGCCGAAAGTGCTTTTGATACATTAAAGAAGTGTTTTTTAACAGCACCTTTTTTGGCCTATCCAGATTTGTAGAATTTATTTACAATTTATTGTGGAGGTGGACGTATCCTCTGTGGGGGCTGGGACCATGCTATCCCAATTCACGCAATTGGGTAATTCCATTTTTAGTGACACTGATCAAAATAATTTACAATATTTGAAGGGGGCCCATAGGCTAAATGCGCCTCAATCTCATTGGGTCCTGTTTTTTATGGCTTTGATTTTATGATTTTATTCTCTTCGGGCAGCAACAACTGGGGTGCAGACGTGCTATCACACATCCATGACACTCACGAGGCGGATCCAGACCTAAATGCCCCGTCCTGCCGGCTCGTGATTTCATCCAAACCCTTCAATAGGAATTTGATCCTGAAATGTCCTCTATGTCCTTCTCATCTCACCTACGTGCCAAAAAATTCTTATAGATGTTTGTATGCAATTTCTCAATAGCTGGGTGCATTATTTTATCAGTTTCCGATATAGCACAAAATTCCCTTCGACATTCAGCCACCGGCATGACGTTAAATTAGTGTGTATTGGGCTACCAACCATCGATTGGGCTACCAACACTGTACTTTGTGATTCAAAACCCACCAATGCCTGTGCTGTAGATCAGTGATTGTACAGGAGCAAGGCTGTGTGGCTACAGGTACATTAGCGCATAGCGCAAAAGTGGCCAATTAGCGTCACCTCCCTGCTCTCAACAACCAAATCGCAGATCAAGCATGGTGAAAAATTAATGAAGTATCCTTTAAGCTAGCGCTACCAGCCCATGTGGACATGGTCATGTCTCCCTACTTAAATTCTTCATCTCGGGACCCTTGGAATCCAGGTGGGCCAAAGCAAACATAACGATTCCCGGATACTCTGTCTACCAACCATGTATCCATTCTGTTAGAGTCATGTCATTATAAAGATAAGATCCAGTACCTTATTGAGTGGGAGGGTTTTGGACGAGAGGAATGGAGTTAGATGCCCACTAAAGAAATTCTAGGCCCCAAACTCATTATTGAATTTTACATTCGTCATCTTCACCGCCCATCCAGCAGACCCACAGCTGCTACGGAGTGGGATTTCTCATCTGCTTTCTCCTCTTTACCCACCTTTGAAAGACAGGGTACTGTAACCCTTGTGAGATCTATGTCATCAGCTTTGAGTTTGTCAGCTCTGAGTTTCTATGTGTGTTACTTTTCAGGTCTCTGAGATGTAGGACCAGTTCTGTTCCTGTGTTTTCCGTAGTAGCGATCAGAGGAGTTCCCACTTCATAGCCTTTTGTTCTCTGGCTCATTCCACTTGCTCTTGCTGTTCTAAAGATCTAGGAATTTTGCCCTTTTCTTTTGCTTCTTCTGCCCAACATTTAGCTTGCCCAAGGCTGCTTATTGCTTTTGTTGCTGGCATCTCTTATTGAACTGCAGTGTGGAACACTCATTTTTTGTTACATTTTATTATAAGACACATGAATCATGACATATTGTGACAAAATGTGAGCCATTTTCCGGCACTAAGCCAGTATCCTGTTACCACAGCGATTAACATTCACTCTAAATACCAGACTAGATTATGATGTGGAAAATCAGTTTATTAATGATTAAGTTTTTAATAAACACCTTTATGAATTAAACCTTGCTTTTTGATTATATAGTGTTTTATCTGTTACGTTAATAAGGTGCTCAAGAGTGCATTATTGTGAAAATTTTATGGGAAAGAGGTGTATCGGCACTCCGTTAGGTGTCGTGCATTACAACACCTCTTTCCTGCGATTTATTCACAATAATGCACACTTTATTATGCTTTATTATAAATCACGTTTAGGTCAATTTTTATCATACAAATATGCAATTACAAACATGTGCTTGTGTAATCTGTTCCAGTTATATTGTATTACACTGCTAACAACATGATAGGATATGGTTTCGAACACTCGTAGCAGTTGGTAAGGGAAATCTCCTCTGGGAGCAGTGAGAGAGGCAACTGAAGTAGTAGTCCCAATATCCATAAACACATTCAGACACACTTGCCCTTCAGCAGTGTTCAGTTCCAGTCACAAATTGATGAACCTATCTGTCTCTTACTCTAGCTGTGTGGGTTGTAGCCTCTGTGTGTGTGTGTGTGTGTGTGTGTGTGTGTGTGTGTGTGTGTGTGTGTGTGTGTGTGTGCTGCAGAACCATTACACAGATTTATGCCAGTGGCACTCCCATGACATGAAGGGCATCACTATACATCACAAAGTGGAATTTGAGAAAGTAATTACTTGTGCTGCTGATCTTTCAAAAAAAATGACTTAAGGGAGTCAGAGTTTAAATCAATATTTAAAAACATACATTCACTAATTCATTTATTCAACCTTTTTTAAACTGCTTTTTCTAACTAAGGTCACTGGGGGACTTAAAGCGTATTTCAATGCTTATTTGGCAAAGGACTAGAAGTCACACCAAACAGGTTACCCATCCTTCAAATGGTAAAAGATCAGCTAAATACATAGACTCAGATTTAACACATTTTTGCCAAAACTAGTTTCTAATTCTAATTAATACAAATCCCAAATTAAAGATATCAATGCATAATCAACATGTTAGTTAGTTTATCTCTTAAACAATGCAAAGCAGACACACACACATAATCAATTTTATATTCCTCTTTTGTTTATGTACTGATTTGTGTTTTTGTACCTTGAGAGGAAAATCACAAATATGTCGGGAGACTATGCAATCATCAATTGTTTTCTATAAAATTCACAATTATAAGAATATAATTCGTACTGCTTTACGGACGCAGGCAATCACGGTTTGGGGGTGGTTTTGTCGCAGGTACAGGATGGGGCCGAGCGGGTGATCGCCTATTTTAGTCGGCAGCTTAGCAGCCCCGAGCGGAACTATTGCGTGACGCGGCGAGAACCGTTGGCGGTAGTGGCTGGACTGGGGCATTTCCGGCTGTACTTATATGGTGCTAGGTTTTCACTGCGGACTGAGCATGCATCAATGACCTGGCTGATGCAGTTTAAGAAACCGGAGGGTCAGTTGGCGAGGTGGATCACCAAGTTGCAGGAGGACCACTTTGAAATCGAGCACCGGGCGGGGCAACGACATGGTAATGCTGATGCCCTGTCACGGCGACCATGTAGCGTTACAAACTGTCAGTATTGCCAACGCGTTGAGGTGAAGGCCGCGGAAGTATCGGGCTGTGTGCTGCTCTCAACGCCAATGACCGGACCACCAGCGAGTTCTAGGTCTCACGGGCTTGGCTTCAGCGCTAGCACAAGAAGCGGATCCGGAGATCGCGTGGGCTATCGGGGTGCTGCGAGCGGCAAGCCGCCTGGACTGGTAGACGGTGTTGACCCGGTGACCAGTGGCTAAAGGGCTGATGTCAAGCTTCGACAGTCTGCGGCTAGACAACGGAGTGCTGTGCCGTATGTGGGAAGAACCGACGCCAGGCAGCCGAGTGATCCAGACGGTGGTTCCTTGGGGCATGAGGTCTGCAGTAATGGGGGCAGTTCATGGTGCAGCGGGCTCCGGCCATTTTGGTGTGACCAAGACGTTGAGGCGCCTGCGACAGTGATTCTACTGGCCTGGCTGTCGCAATGATGTGGAGCTGTTTGTAAACCGCTGCGACATCTGCACTGCAAAAAAAAGCCCTGCAGGTTCTTCACGAGCGCCACTACAGCTGATGCAATCTGGGGCGCCGATGGAGAGGGTGGCTGTCAATGTGCTGGGCCCTTTCCCAGTGACATCAGGAGTCCACCGTATTCACTCCTGCCATTGTAATGTTTGGGCGTGAGCTACGGACACCCGTCGATTTGGCGTTTGGAGCACCACCGGAGGGGGATGCGAGGGGTCCACCTGGCCCGGCATATGTGTCACGATTGCTCGACCAATTACACCAGGACCATGAACTGACGAGGACACATCAGGCGGACGCTGGGGCGGGCATACGACACGTGGTGCTTTAGAGAGCCCCTGGAACTGGACTCGAAGGTCTAGCTCTACACCCCACGGCAAAATAAGGGACTGTGCCCTAAGCACCAGTCTGTGTGGGAGGGGCCCTTCATGGTCAAGTCGCGACTGGGCTAGGTGGTGTATCCCATCGTTTTGGGACGTCGCCGCCTTGTTGTCCACAGGGACAGATTGGCCCCTTACCGCCCAAACCTTGCAGGGGGCGAACCACTGATTGTTTTGATGTTTGATTGTGAGTCACTGGGTGACTCACCTCTGGCGTTGGGAGAGTTGAGTGTGCGCTTGGAACCGTTCGCGACGCGAACACCAATTACCTTCCCGACTATTGGACTAAGGTCAACCGGGAAGTTTGACGGTAAGGGGGGGTTGTGTAATGCGGGACTCGCCATCTTGGTGCGCATGTCACGGCTTGGCACGTTGCCCTGGCACACGTCACGGTTTGGCAGGATGCCCTGCCAATGGGAAGTTGCCTTGTGGATGTTCCGGGATGTGCCGCGGTAAAATATATAAGGGAAGGGGTTCGCGTGTCTGCGTGGTTGAAGTGTTGGAGCTATTGGAGTTACGTTTGCATTCTCGTTATTAAACCCATTTTAATTTGTCAACGCCACAATATAAAGACTGTAATCTGCACATGAAAAAAATATATCACCATTTTTTAAAGACCACTTATTTACTCCCAACTGTTTGGAAATGTTATACAATTACCAGCTAACTGTTACACAAGGTATAGACAGACATTCACTATCTATAATTGCATTCAAACAATTTATCCCTTAAAAATCTAAACAATAAGGACTCCGGCTGCTCTCTATGTGCTTTGAGGTATAATTAAAATAAAATGCCATATTATTAAAAATGCCAAAAAAGCGCCTCCTGTGGTATTTTACTTCTAATTGTGATTTCCTCATTTTAATTGCCCATGCCTGCTTCAAATTTTTACACCAAGCAGTGTGAACTCCTTGATTGATGATGTTTATTTTTAAAACTTTAGCTTCAAACCTTAAAAGTGCCTCATTCTCTGTGGGATACAGACACACACACACAAACTTATATATTTATATATATATAAATATATATATATATATATATATATATATATATATATATATATATATATATATATATATATATATATATATATATATATATAAATAATCAATCAGAGAGATTTATGGCCACTTGCAGCAAAAAACAAAAAAAAAGAAAAATGGTGCACAATGCTTCTCTTTTATCCTCAGGGTATAAACATTTTCTTTATTCTTTATTTAAAGTGGTGAATTTAATCGGACATTACTAACTGCACAAAAAAAAGTGATAAATGTATTTTTGATAATAAATGAAAAGGTTCTATGTTTCTGTTTATTGGCATTAGAGCTAAACTGTAGAAAATAAAAAAGTGGTGCCCTCTTTACCGACAGCGCTTACGAACAGCCAATATATGACTCTAGTATAGGAACTTAATCCAGCATCATAAGCAAACCTACAGCCCATTACGCCTGTGTCTGAATCACAAAGTAGAGCTACAGGATTGTGCTAGCACTTTGACCTCTGCAAAACATGAATTAAAAATGTATTTTATATACAATATATATGTATATTTACTACATAAAGTGTAAAATGTTTCCCACTGACAGTGATAAATAAAATTTTACTAATACGACAAAATGTATCATATTATATTTTTATATTGATTTTTATGTTTGTAATCTTCAATAATGTAAAGTTTAACATTAACATTTTTGGTTTCAGGTTCTGTTATTGAATGTATGTGTGATGTGCACATAACATAACCACATGACATGTATTCATTTCACTGAGATGTAAAGGTAAACAGCAGTGAGGTCATTACTGCTTAATGAAATTACCTAATGACCTTAGGGGGTTGCAGAGCCATTTACTTCCAGATTACTTCCCCTCAGATTATTTGAGACTACTAAACACTACTCTGCTTATTTTTTATAGCACTAAATAGTTTTCAGCAGTTATGTATTTTGCAAGATTTATTTATAATTAACCAAATAATATGGGAAAAAAACAAAACACTGCATATGGTGCTTTTATACTAAGGCATTAATCTATTTAATCTAATTTGTATAAACTATAAATATTTTTGAATATTTTAAACTTACAATTGGCATTTTAGTGTCACATTAATACCAATTAATTTGTTTATTAGCACACCATTTTTATTTTGGATTAGAATACGTAATTACAATAAAAAAAAATACGTAATTACAAAGCTCGAAAGATGTTTTTTAAGCTTGCACAGTCAATATGAATTTGCAATTTCCAATCTGTGTATAAATATAGTATTTCTAAAAAGTAATGAAATTAAAATGTAGTTTTTGAAGAATTTGTGAATACACTGCTACTAAATTCATACAAGTGTCTATCCAAGTACAATTGTGATTGAAAGGTAAAAGTCTACAAAGACGTCTTATCTCATATAATTTAGGGTACTCTCTCAGGAACAGTTGTATGAATTACTATGGTCATAATTAATGCCTATTAGTTACCCACACATTACAGATCACATAGCATTACACGGAATTCTAGATTATAATAGATCCTAGGACCCCATAAAGCATTATTTATACATGCTAGCTACATTTATTTCCATGAGCACAAAAGAGGGAAAGAGTTATGGAGAACAACGGTAGGGGTGGATGGTATTGGGCAGTGCTATACATCAGAGTGAGGCAGTAACATCAAAATCCAAATCGAATAGATCACTCATTCATACATTCATGTTGGCCAAATGAGAAAATCAATAGCTGTTTGCTAGTAGGAGGAAAGAATCTATCTGCTGCAAAATGACTTGAAGGACTAAGCCAGACACAAAATAGTGATCTGATGGAATACTTGAATATAAACGTGAAGCAATCGTTATTGATGAATGACTCTAACATGATGAAAGAACCATATGAGCTGCATGACAATCCTGTTCTGAAACTTTGAACTAAGTTCTAAACATTCTCATATTGTTTGTTCCTCTAGGGTCACACATTCTGACTTACCTGAATTCTGGCTCACCTGATTATTATTTTTTCTAATCACCTTTTACCTGTTCTCTCTCTTTTTAAGCTATCACTGTCTCTCATTTTGTTGCATTGGTTCTCAGTACTTACCAGTGTGTGCATCTCTCTTTTATAGCAGTGATGACTGGCAGTTTCCTGATTTAGTGTGGTTTTGTTTTTTTCTTTTTTCTTTTTTATAGTTAGGGCGTCACAATTCTTCTCATTGTGGCCTACACTATGTCTTAATATTTTGTTGCCTGCATGGCACTTCAAGGTCATTCTGTGTGGAACGTTAATAAACTCATAAATGCCTTTGCTGTATTCGAACCTGCTTGCCTGCTCTATCCTATACACCATGTCTAACACATACGCTGTTTAAAAAAAAAGAAAAACTTGGCAACATTTAAATTACATACTGAATCTCAATGAATAAAATATTTAGGTTGAAAATTATTTTGCTTGTGTGCCAATAAAAACATCTTATCATGCAGAAATGCAGTATAAAAAACCATTGCATAGCAGATAGATAACCCATTGTGACCATAGCGATGCAGTGGAAGAAAGCAGAGCCATCAGCAATAGATTTTGATTAAAGATAATTAAAGCACCTGATGCGGCTTTGCCTGATAAACATGTGTGCCCTTTATAAGCTGCAGAGCTTGACCACGAGCTCCTGAGAGGCAAGTGCATGGCAGATGTTATCAGCCAGCACGTATGTTTTGTTCATTCATTCATTATCTTCCGCTTATCCTCTATTGGGGTCGCGGGGGGGTTCCCCATGCCCATCCAGGGGAGAACATCTCGGGCGCTGGGCAGACAGACCCAGGACAGGGCGCCAATCCATCGCTGGGCACACACCCACTCACACAGACACACACCATAGGGGCAATTTTGAGAACTCAATTAACTTGTTCCATGTTTTTGGACTGTGGGAGGAAACCGGAGAACCCGGAGGAAACCCACGCAGACACGGGGAGAACATGGAAACTCCACCCAGATGGGGATTCGAACTGGGAATCCCTAGCGCTGAGAGGCGAACGTGCTAACCACTAAGCCACCGTGCCGCCCACGTATGTTTTAATTAATTTTAAATAATTTGTAACTAAATCCTGTTCCTGAGGCTGTGAATTACTGAATCCGGACATCATTTGTACAGACCCTGATAAAATTGTATAGCCACACATAACAAATAAAATTAAAAATCACCAAACAATAACCTGAAAAAATTGCAATCTCATTTAGGAAAATTACACTCATGATTGAATTCTTATAATTTGTACACAAAATCCTTAAATTAGTTCCATTAAGAATCTATCAAAGCTACTACTAAAAGTTGAATCGTATTTCTGGCATTAGTTTTATGCATGCACTGACATAAAATGTAGGCCTTGATGTTGCCAATTCATAATCTGATTTGATGAAGCAACAGGTTGATCGACAATTATTTAATGCAACTGGGCCTGCAGACTGATAAGAGAAAGCTTAATATATATAATGTATAATGTAATATATAATGCTATGTATATATATATATATATATATATATATATATATATATATATATATATATATATATATATATATATGTATATATATATCATAACAAAATGTATGTAACAAAAGGCAATGAGAACATCAAATCAATAATTCAATGAGCACTGAAATTTATATCACACAAGTTATATATAATCACACAAGGTGTAAGATGTTACACTCGCCTACCCAGAGAATAAAGCAGCTGCGCATAGAAAGCGCAGAGCCGTCGCGCTCAAACGCGCTGAAGGGAGCCAGGCACGCAGGTAACAGGGAATTGGAATTTATTTTAAAGGTGTAGAGACACCACAAAACACAGGTACGACGAGTGAACATAAACTAAACCCACGAAGTGCACCGAGTACAGGGAAAGAAGGAAATAAATACAAATGAAAGCCAATCACGTGCACAAAACCACCAATGAACAGAAAGAGACAATTAAACAAACTAAATGACCAAACATGGAACAGGTGCCCTAGGCACCCGTTACAGTACCCCCGCCCCTACGGTCGCGGGGAGGACGCGACCAAGAAAAAAATTTTTAAATAAAAATCCCGGGGGGGAAGGTGGGGGGGTCCTCCGCCCTCTTCGAGCCCACTGGCTATACAGTTCGGTGGACGTCCTCTGCGTACGAGGTGAGGGAAGCGCCCTCTGGCAGTGCAGTTCGGTGGACGCCCTCTGCGGATGAGGCGTGGGATGTGCCCTGTGGCTTTATGTCGAGGTGGATGCCCTCGGCGGGTGCGGAGTGGGCCACGCCCTCGGGCTGCGTGGCGAGGTGGGCGCCACTGGACCTAGGGCTGGGCGGCGTGCGGCCCCTGGACCTCGGGCTGGGCGGCGTGCGGCCCCTGGACAACGGACTGGGCGGCGAGCGGCCCCTGGACAACGGACTGGGCGGCGTGCGGCCCCTGGACAACGGACTGGGCGGCGTGCGGCCCCTGGACAACGGACTGGGCGGCGAGCGCTGGGTGGACCTCGCTGGGCACGCACGCTGGGTGGACCTCGGCGGGCACGCACGCTGGGTGGACCTCCACCTCGGGATCGCCATCCTGCACACAGTAGAGATACACCCCCACCGCTACACCAAAGAACAGGGCAATCTCTGTCTCAGACTGCCCCGGATTCACCCCATTGCCAGCACACTCCTCCATATTAATGGACACAATCGGTAACTCCGGCACCGCCCCCTCGCAGCGCGCCAGGCACGGCGCGATCCGGTGCGGCCGCGTCACGTGACTGCCCCGCAGCGCACGTGCTGAGCTCAGCGGCCACGCAACGCGCGCGCCGCGTCTTGGCTCCGTGCCGGCGCCGCGCACCGCGTCTGGATCTCACGACGGGGGGCTTTACAAACTGGACTGGGCTATCAGCCCAGAACTCCTCAGAGTTCAGGAGGGTACGAATGGGCAGAATATGCCCATACAGGTATGACTCGCCCGCCTCATCATCGAAGACCTCGACCAGATCGAGGCCCCCCTCAGCACGGAGCGCTTCATATCCATACCTCCACATAAACTCATCATCGGAGTCGTAAAACTCCGGTATCACAGTGTCGGAGCCGTCCTTACGGCTCCGGGACGGCGGGCTGCGCATAGCGGCGCACTCGCGGTCACGACGGAGGGCGCCGCGAGTACGAGGCTATACGCTATACGGCCCCTGCAAAGAAAAATTTTAAAATGCGCTTACCTGGGCTCTGGACTCCCCAATAGATTGGCACTTCGTGATGTTACACTCGCCTACCCAGAGAATAAAGCAGCTGCGCATAGAAAGCGCAGAGCCGTCGCGCTCAAACGCGCTGAAGGAAGCCAGGCACGCAGGTAACAGGGAATTGGAATTTATTTTAAAGGTGTAGAGACACCACAAAACACAGGTACGACGAGTGAACATAAACTAAACCCACGAAGTGCACCGAGTACAGGGAAAGAAGGAAATAAATACAAATGAAAGCCAATCACGTGCACAAAACCACCAATGAACAGAAAGAGACAATTAAACAAACTAAATGACCAAACATGGAACAGGTGCCCTAGGCACCCGTTACATAAGACCCGTGTCCTCCCATTCCCCTACCAGTGCTCATTCGCCACGTCTTCCTTCTGTGGGGAGAGTGACTTGCGTGGCGAATTCTAATTGACAGCACTATTTAAGTGATGCTGAGGCGGTGTCTGTCATGTTGGATTGTTTCGCGTTTGCTGAACTTCATTTTTGGTCGTTGTACTAACTGTGTGCCCTAAGTCCCCCGGGATTGGACTGCTGCACCTGCTTGGCGTGTCTCGCCAGCACGATCTGCCGCTCTGTTGAGGCCTTGCTCCTTGGTTTTTGTCCCGGTGTCGCGCCGGTGTATGATTTATCGTTCTGTCCCTTTGGTTTTCGTTTCCCTTTATTTTTCCCTTAACGAAAATAGCAATAAACTCTTTGGTTTTCGGAGCAAGGTTTGGCCTGATTCTTGTGACATCACGCGTCATGACACAAGGCCACAACATGCCCATTTATAAAAACCCGATGGCTTTGGATGCACTAACACACAGTGTTAAACTATATTCAGTCTGGGAATAGACATTACTAGATGCATATTGCTGTTCAAAATAAATATAGCTATGGTGATTAGATCATAGCTGGTGCTTTTTGGGTACATCTCTCTATTCTTTTCTCTCTCGCGTTCTCTATTTTGCTGGAATACACACACACACACACACACACACACACAATTCTAAACACTTGAATGCTTGCATTTACCTTTGGCAGGTCATGGAGGTGAACACCGTGCTAAGTGTTTAAAAGTTAATTTGAGGTCCAATGCATTAATATACATGAGGGAGAAATGAAAAAGTAATGACAAGCATTGCCTTGAAAGGGTCAAGTGGAATAAAAAAGCCATAAACAGACCAGACTGCATTTAAATAAAGGGTCAGCAATTTCAAGGCAGCGTTCAAAGATCAGAATAATTTACATCAATGAGCAATTACTCAAAGTTGAAGAGCTAGCCCACAGATGGGAACACTAATTTTAATTACTTTTCTACCTTTTTTAGGTATGCTGTATTCATAAAAAAATACAAAATAGCAAATACAAATTATTTCACAATATCTATCAATCCATCCATCCATCCATCCATCCATTATTTTCCACTTAATCCTCTATCAGGGTCGTGGGGGAGTTCCCAATGCCCATCCAGGGGAGAATGTTTCGGGTGCTGAGCAGATATACCCAAGTCAGGTTGATAATCTATAGCTGGGCACACACTCACTCACACATACACATACACATACACACTCTATATGGAGCAATTTGGAGCATTCAATTTACTTTGATCCATGCTTTTTGGACTGTGGGAGGAAATTTGAGAACCCAGAGGAAACTCACACAGACACAGGGAGAGTATGTCGATTCCAGGCAGATTTGAACTGGGAATCACTGAAAGGCAAACATGCTAAAATTCAAAACCCCACAGAAATACAAATATATATATATATATATATATATATATATATATATATATATATATATATATATATATATATATATATATATATATATATATGAACAAACATGTTTAGAAAATTGCAAAGCTGCTGTAAGAAAACGCACAATTTTAAGTATATAAAAATAATTTTAAATCACAATGAGGAACAAATACCAGATTTCACATGCACAGGAACAGGCTTTATATACAGAATGAATTAAATAAACATTTAACTACATCTGTTGGCTGATGATTCACACCATGTCATGCTCGTCATTCCCTGATCTCTCACTCTATGGCAGGCACGATAAATAGCTCTAATTACCTCCATGTAATGTTGTGGGCTCTGCCTTTCCAACCCAGCATTTAATTTTTTTCTAAAAGCTTAACTTAAAAACTCTTTCTTTGTAAACAAAAGGTCTGCTTCTCTAAAATGGTTTTAACAAATTTGTCTAAATCTGTGTTAGTGAAGAGATAATTCATCCACCTCACAGGTGTGAGATATCAAGATACTGATTAGACAGCGTCAGAGTGCACCAGATTTTAAAGCCCTTTGTGTATATAGAAAAAGATTACATTCTTCCACCCATCCATTAACTTCCACTTTATCCTCTGCTAGGCTATCCTCTCCACATGCCCCCATCCAGGGGAGAAAGTTTCAGGCGCTGGGCAGATACACCCAGTACAGGACAGTCTAGGACAATCTATCACTGGGCACACACTCACTCTCACAGACATACACAAACACACTCTATATGGGGCAATTTGGAGAATAAATTTGACATTGATCCATGTTTTTGGACTGTGGGAGGAAAACGGAGAACCCAGAGGAAACGCTGGGGAAAACTCCAGCCAGAGAGGGATTCGAACCGGGAATCCCTAGTGCTGAGAGGCGAATATGCTAAGCACTAAGCCACCGTGCCACCCCGATTAGATTCTTAAGTTCAGCAAAAACAAAAGTGTGGTATTTATATTTTTCATCAGTATATGTAGACAGACCAGCGGAATGGTTGTTGGGGAACAAAAACACAGTTTATACTCTGCAATCCCCCTTTTTTTATTAGTCAGGACAGGTAAAAGAAACATTCAGTTAGTTAGTTAGCATAACTTTCAGTTAGTAACCTTCATTCTGGCAATCCCAAGTATCAGGTCTATTGTTCTTCTGACAGACTGTGTGTAAATTGAGCAGCTAAAAGCAAAAAATATAAACAGCATGCCAATTAAAGTATTAATGACATTTTTATCGCTCTGCTGAAAGGTAAAATTAACATTCAAGCTTTTTAAATACAATACTAGTGAAACACAGTTTTGAAATCATAAGAAAAATTAATCGTCAATAGACTTGAATGCATGAATCATCTCTTGTTGTGAGCTGTTTGGTGTAATACCTGCATCAAAAGTAGTTTATCAGAAAATGAGATAGGCAAAGAGACATTCTGCTTGACTAGCACAGTCAGACAACTATACAGACAGAGAGATATATAGATTTTGGCACCCCTGAGGTACACTGTAATTCGTACAGTCATGCTGTGAACATTTTAGATCAACATCATTATATTATTACTTTTCTTAAGTCTCCCAGTGGTCCTAACTGCAGGAAGAGGGAAAGCAGGGATTAATGATCCAGAAGCAGCTTTAGGCTGCCTGCTGTATATGTAGATGTAGCACTAAGTGCCAGCCCTGGGGGCACTTTTAAGTGAGTGCCAGAGTGTTTGATTTGTTCTTAGAGCTAAGTGGCCAGACCTAGTGATGTATATTTTAAGACTAGCCTGCAACTTAGCAGAATGCTAAAAGGTTTGTACAAACCTATAACTGACATGCTTGTTTGTTCTTAATCAGCATGCTCTCTTTCCAAAGGCAAAAAACATTACAATAAATTATAATTACCTAATAAATTCTGTGAAATTTTTAGGACTGAAAAAAAAAATCTGCATTATGTGTTTACCAAAATAATGCAAAAGTGAAAAGTATGTGTTTATTTATTTGTAGTTTAAAATTAGAGGACTTTGTAATTCTACGCATTGCATTGATAGAGCCTAGTTCATATGTTCATCGAAATACTTTGAAAAAGCATTTTATTCTTTCCCCTAAAAGTCAATGACCCCTACATGACCACCACAGAGAAGGAATTATTTGGGTGATGAATGGTTTTCAAAAGTAAAGTGATAGCTGATAGCTGTTAGTGGGGTAACCTAGCAGCTGTGCTGCTAAAATGTTAAAATCTAAAACTTATTCAGGTTACATAATTGGATTAAAAATTATGCATCCATTATCTTCAGCTTTACACTCTACTGCACTCTATATGCAACCAGGAGCATTTTTATGTACTCTTGCTTACTGTTGTACATCATGTCACATCACAACAATTTGTTGCTACATCAAGCCTAAACCCTTACTTTTTCTTCTTGACAGTTTACACACTGTTTACTTTCCATTTTGGTCCTATTGGTCACACAGTAATGATGATTTGGGGCATAAATGACTTGCCCTAAACCATTTGATACTACATATCCAAATACTCTGAAGGAGTTTATCTAAGGTCTGTTTGCAGTGGATTCCACACTGCACATCAGCACTGAGTGTACTGTTAAGCAAGTGGGCTGCTATAACACCTAGTTCTTCCTCTCTATGTTGCAAACTTTTTCTCTTAGTGCACACCAATTTTGCTCTGTCCACATCAGTTTGGCCAAATACTGCTGCAGCTTTGCTTTTTAGCACCACTTTTAGGGCCATATTTATTGCATCCATCTGCCCATACTTGGACTCAGGGACATTCAGCAGGATAACATTCCAACAACAAGCGAAACTTTACAGCCATTTTCCCCATTGTCCACCTCGAACGGTGTGGCTTGTAAGACTCCCATACTGCAGAAACATTAAAATATGGAAGATGCATGGTTGTCAGCATATAGTTTATATTAACTAATTGGAGTAACTGCATTCTAAGCAATGAACATAGACTTTAATATACTGCATTCTTTGTGTAACAGAGTGTGTGTGTGTGTGTGTGTGTGTGTGTGTGTGTGTGTGTGTGTGTGTGTGTGTGTGTGTGTGTGTGAATCCTACCCTACAACCATTGCATGTTCCACCACATTTATGAACAGACAATGGATTATGTCTGTTCCTTAATTAGTCCCACAATGAGGAGATTTACAGTGTTAAAGCCAAGGAATACTAGGCATTCACTAGTACAAGTATTACATAATCAAGAAATAAATAACTAATATAATACTACCAAGTCAATCTAAAATTGTGTAGTTAATAGATATAATTACTATAACCAAAGAAAACATGATTTTATTTTTGTAAAACTCAATATTGTATATTATACCACAAAAACTCTTTAACATAGCACAGATTTGTTGGCCTTCTTGATTTATCCTATTCATTTAAGCTCAGAAATTGTGTATTGACTGTATTACCACCCTTACCACCACTGTTTGTACACCCTTAAAAGAAAATTTAAATAAATACATTTAATTTATGCATTAGCATCTCATTGTAATGTGGGGTAAAACAAGAACTCATGCCAGCAGGGGGTTGAGATGCAGATTTCACTTTAAACGAACATTTTAGCTCTCCTGAGATTCAAACCCAGTGTTCTTTTTCTGTAAGACAGAAAGATGAACTGTCGCGCCACTGTGCCATTACTGTGTAAATGAATACATACTGAAAAACATAAAAGACAAAAACCCCAAAAAAATTTAAAACCCCAGTCCCCTAATTGGAACCCAATGACAAACAATTAATCCTTGTGCCAATTAGGCACTGGATAAACAGCTTGAATATAGGGAGTGTTACAGAAATTACCCCTGGGAATTATAATAAAAAAGGTAAATAGGAAACCAACTGTTAGTGGTCCAGCTAAATCATTTTCTTTTCCCTAGTCACCTACATCACACTAATTCTCCTGAATTTTATTCATACCTGTCTTCTATCTCTTCTCATTAGCCATTCCTTCACATTTTTTTGCACCTTTATTTAAAGGCCTCTTTACATTTACTTGAGTTGTATGTTTGTTGCATGCGCATGTGCTCGTTTTTTTTTCCCTTTTTTGTATTGGTGTGTTTGTACACTCACCCTACTGAGAGGTGTCTATCGGACGTTCAGATTTATATTATGGATATCGTCTTCTGAGACACTGCTTTCTAATCTAGTCCCCTCAATACTTCCTCAGTTTCATATTGCATAGCCAGGCTGCAGTGTGTGATCCAGAGGAGTTTGAAGAATCCATGCTGAACTATCAACCATACCTGTTCAGACATCTGCTAATGTCAAAGAAAAGCTGCCCACCTCCACCAAACACAGGCAGAACAAAAAAAAATTGATTTATTGCTAAAGTTTATTAGTAAAAAATAACATCCATTATAGTTTTTTTTCCCTTTTCCACTTTCAAAAATGTTTTTATTATTTTTCTTTTAACAAACTAACAAGTACACCCTTACAAAGTGGCTAACATGTTCACAGGTTCGAATCCCAGTCTGGGTGGAGTTTCCATGTACTTCCTGTGTCCACGTGGATTTCTTCTAGGTCCTCCAGTTTCCTCCCATTGTCCAATTTGAATGCTCTTATGACCTTTGCACCATTTAATGTGTGTCTGTGTGAGTGAGTGTGCCAGCTGTAGATTGGCGCTCTGTCCTTTGTGTATCAGCCCATCGCTCAAAACGTTTTCCTCTGGATGGGCATGGGGAACCCTCCCTGCATCTAATTGATAACTCAGTTGACTTGATCCATGTTTTTGGACTGTGGGAGGAAACCGGAGAACCCGGAGGAAACCCACGCGGTCACGGGGAGAACATGGAAATTCCACCCAGATGGGGATTCGAACCGGGAATCCCTAGTGCTGAGAGGCGAATGTGCTAACCACTAAGCCATCGTGCCATCATTTTATTATCTTATGCTTAATTCTATGCTAGTGACTAGGGTCACTGGGTTTCCCATGCCCATCCAGGGGAGAACATTTCAGACACAGGGCAGATACACCCATGACAGGACACCAATCTATCGCTGGGCTCACTCGCTCACATAGACACACACTGTATAGCGGCCAAAAAAGAGCAGGTAGGATAATAGATAATTGTTACACCTACATAAACACTGGACTTTAACCTAAACAAAGATTAAAGTTCAAGTAAAACATGAACAGGGTTGGAATTAGTTTATTTTTGTTTTTCTTTTTTGTTTTTCTTTTTTTCTTGTTACAAAAGCACTGAAGGCTGTTTCAGACAAGTATGTAGTGCTACAGGGAGAATAACCCTTGTAACTTCATGTTTGACCAGTCAGGATACAACAGCATGTCCTCTGACAATTCAAAATCTTATGATTCCATTCACGTGGAAATATTTATTTCATTCCGAATCTTCCTGAATACATATCCATACCTTCTTTATTAACCATGTTCAGCACTTACAATTTGCTTACATGTTGCTTTAGTCATAAAATAATGCTAAGCTGACAGCAGGAAAAAGTAGGACAAACCAGAGCAATTTAATTAGCTTGACAAACACAAAGCACCACAGAGCAGACAAAGCCTCGTGCACCCCCTGTAGTGTTTGACAGTCCCCTGGGGGGAATTACGTCTCTACCACCACCACCACCCTTCCCCCAAGTACTCTACATGTACTGCAATTATGCCTAGGTTTTATCAGCATGCTGACACCCACTTACCACTTATGCACATGTGCATAAACATGTTTATAAACATAAAAATTATGACAGGACCATTAAGCTCAAAGAACTATCTTTGAGCTATCGTAGGCTTGTGGTTAAGTAACCAGCCTTGCGACCTGAAGGTCCTAGGTTCGATTCCCAGTCCCACCAAGTACTATGGCTGAAGTACCCTTGAGCAAGGCACCTATCCCCAATTGCTTCCTTGGTGCCATATACAAGGCACAATTTCTCACTTCACTAGTGTGTGTATATGTCTTTATGTTTCATTCCATGAAAGGGTTAAATGTCTAGGAAAAATCCCTCTGGGTGTTAGCACAATAGGCAAAATACATCACTTTGTAAATTAATTATTCTGATTGTTGTCCCTGAACTCATCATTTATGAAATTTATGTGCATTAAGTCCTGCCATGCCTCCTCCAGCACAATCTGTTAATAAAAGCAGAGTTTAATTTCACCAATCTATTTTTTAAATATAAATTATCTTCTCTGTGGATATACCAGGTGTCAGAGCAGCAGTCCATGCATAAAATGTTGATTTGTCTAAAGTCATCTCCCAAGACATTTCAGAACGTCTTTTATTGGTACGTCCAAGCGGCCTTACACTCGCAGATCAGATGTAACCACACCAGCCCAGAACCTTAATATCAAGCATCTTCAACAGCCACCTGGTCTGATGCAACAATTGGAATGCACGACCAAAATATTTTGGCATAAAGTCTGCATGCCTATTGGCCCCCTTAGTGGAGTCTCCATTTGACTGCAGTTCATCATAATAACCAACTTTAATGAGCAAATGCTCACATTCGATGGCATATGGCATCAAGTCTATGCAAAGGAGATGTGTTTCACTGTGTTAGGGAAATGATGGTCACCCGATACTGACCGGTTTACTTCCCTCACCCCCAGAACCTCTGAATGCACTAAAAGTAAACTGCACATTTTAGAGTGGCCTTTTACTGTGGCCAAACTAAAATAAATTTTTAATATACACACAAAAGGCTATAGAAATAGAAATTTATAGAAGTAGAAATACATAGAAAAAGTCTTAGATCTTTGAATTAAGCTCATGAAAAATGGATGCAAAAAAGAAAAAAAAAATGTTTATATTATTGTTCAAAAGAATTTGAACTGTCATAGACATTGATTTCTGTTTTGTTTAAGATGCTGGTGCTCTATAATGATTGAAGCACTTAAAGACCCTTAAAAGGTAGTCTGCAGCCAACTAATAATTACTTTTAAAAGCACATGAATACATTAAAAAGCACCTACAGTGACACAAGCAGCTACTTGTATAAAACATCCAGTCAATACTTACAATACTTAATACATATGTTATGAAACCTGGGATGTATTTTAATATAACCATGTGCATTTTGTTTTCGTTATCTTCCCATAATTCATTGGGATAATACCCAAATGGTATGGTTAAACTAATTTGGTCATTGATTTAATGAACATACAATAATTAATTTAATAAATGTTTCACTAATTAAAATTGAACTTTATTTTAATTAATGTATTTCTCAGATCTTTAAAGAATTATGACTCTTAAAATAGGGTGGCATGGTGGCTTAGTGGTTAGCACGTTCGCCTCTCAGCACTAGGGATTCCCGGTTCGAATCCCCATCTGGGTGGAGTTCCACGTACTCCCCGTGTCCGTGTGGGTTTCCTCCGGGTTCTCCGGTTTCCTCCCACAGTCTAAAAACATGGATCAAGTCAATTTAGTTCTCCAAATTGCCCCATATAGTGTGTGTGTGAGTGTGTGCCCAGCGATAGATTGGCACCCTGTCCTGGGTGTATCTGCCCAGCGCCCGAAACGTTTTCCCCTGGAATGGCATGGGAAACCCCCCCGCGACCCTAATATAGGATAAAGCGGAAGATAATGAATGAATGAATGAAAATGGTATATTTCTACTATGATGGTTAAAGAATGATTTTTTTTTTCACAAATAAATTATTATCAGCTACTGTTTGCACACGGGAACCATTATGATTGGCGGGGCAATCTGCCAAACCCATACTCAAAATAGCGAACCCTTTAAGCCACCACTAAACTTTGTGGACACCCCATGTTGTCACAATACCAATACCTCTCAGTGTGTGGGCAACCTACTTGAAAATAAATAAAAGAGTAACAATCCACTTCTTTATGGTCTTAAGTGCGATGGCCAACACTTGCTCTAAATCATGGGCATTTTTGTAGCTTAACACCAGCCAGAAAAAATAGCTTTTATCAGAATCCAGGCTGTGCACTAGGGCTACAACAATGAATCGATAAAATCTATAAAAATCGATTATGAAAATTGTCGATAACAAATTTTGTTATCAATTTGTTGGGTTGCACGATTTCCCGTCGTAACTGCTTACGTCACCTGTAGTGCTTCAACAATGCTGGAAAAAAATAGTGGGTTGAACAGAACGAGGCATAATCTGCAAAACAGGTTTATAAATCATACAAATGAAACACAGCCAACGCAGAAAAAAGCTTCTGTTTAAATCATCAAAACTGAGGGCGCACTTCACACAACTAAAGAAGGTATAAAATGCGAGCTCTGCAAAAATGAATTGACCTGATCTGCTAAATGACTAAATGTAAATGTAAAGACATGGAATGTTTTTTTTATCCGATTCATTGATTAATCAAAAAAATAATCGACCGATTCATCGATTATTAAAATAATCTTTAGTTGCAGCCCTATTGTGCACTACGAATAGTAAAGGTGGGCGACTAAAACACCACCCCTGTTATGTCATGAGTTCCTTTTTAGAAAACCCTCTTATTAATGAAGCAGAAGCAGACACGTTAGTATATCAGAACTTATCGTTGGTTTACTCAGCCAAGACAAAAACTCTCTTCTACATTATGTTCATCATTATTACATCAGACATCACAGTGCCAACTAGTGGTGCTGGTATTTACTAAATACAGAATACATACATCACATCTCCTTCCCACCAAATGTGATTCTCCCCTTAACATGAACATGACCCAATACTAATATATATCACACTGAACTTGAGGTTGAGAGTAGACTGTCCCAAACCCCTGAGTCAGTCAAGGGTTTATTCTGCCCTTATTCTTGAGACATGACGCCTATCTTAATATAACACAATGATCTCTTATCCAACATGTTTGAACAGAACGGTCTCCTACATGCTTAAGAACTGTAACAAACGGGTTTGTTAATAACTCTGGATGGGTAGCGCCTTTCAGTCCCTTGTGGTGGAGTATCGATCTCATCTGAGGCTACGGTTGGTGAAGACATACTCTCAGCCTCTGGAGAAGAACATGGAGCAGGCTCAGAAACAATGTTTTCCAACACGGGTAGATCTACTGGAGTGTGAGATGATACAGGTTCTCCTTTGGTTGAAGCATTCGACCTGTCTGGCTAACATCTGGTCAGCATGGCGTCTTCAATGTTTTGATCCAATGTTGACTGTATATGACACAGGACCTGTCTCGGACGACACTACTCCCGGTGTCCACTTCTCTCCCCTTCCATAATCCCGAACTAACACGGTGTCACCAACCTTAAATGATCTTGCCTTGGCATGAATCTCACGATGAGCACACTGTGCCTCCTTTCTACCACGGACTTGACATTAGGTTTCAGCAAATCAAGTCGAGACCGCAACTTACGATGCATGAAGAACATGGACAGTGTCTCCTTGGTTGTAGAGTGTGGAGTATTATGATACATTAGCAAGAAAGCATCCAGCCGGTGTTGAATGGAAGCTGTGCCTACAGAACGCTTAAGCTAATGTTTGAATGTCTGCACCAAGCTTTCGCAAGGCCATTGGTGGATGGATGGAAAGGTGCAGAGCGGATGTGCTTTACTCTATTGCCTTTCATGAATGTCTCAAACTCACTTGAAGTAAACTGTGGTCCATTATCACTCACTAAGACTTCTGGGAGTCCATATCGACTAAATAAGTCGTGGTGGAACTCATGAGGTGTACTTCTGGCCATTTAGAGTGTGCATCTATAATTACCATAAACATGTGGCCTTGGAAAGGTCCAGCAAAGTCAACATGTATTCTCTGCCATGAAGATCCAGGCCAGACCATTGGATGAAGAAGTGATGGCCTGGGAGCCTTCTGTGTAAATTGACAAGATTGACATTTCTTTGATACCTGCTTAATCTGAGCGTCAATTCCTGGCCACCACATGTAACTGCGAGCAACAGCCTTCATTTTAACAACACCAGGATGTCCATTATGTAATTCAGACAACATCCTTTGCCTAAGATTTTGAGGAATGATGACGCGGATACCCCACATAAGGCACCCTTGCTGGAGTGTCAGTTCATTATTTCTGCTGATGAAAGGTGTCAGTGTGCTGTCGACATCTTGCACCCTTGGAAAATTACCTGTGGATACCATTTCTACCACCTGAGCCAGAACTTTGTCTCTCCTACTCTCTCTGCGAATCTCTTTGCAGCACAGGTAAAGCCTCCAAGTGTTTAATATAAAAACTGTCCACTGCAGACGTTTTCTTCTTAGCAGATGTAGGGATTGGCAGACGTGACAGACCATCTGTATTGCAGTGACAAATATTACAGTACTCTGTACAGTATGGTATAGTCATGAGCAGCTAACAAAAGAGTCCACCGCAGCATTTTCGCTGCTGCCATAGTTATCATAGGTATCGCTTTGCTAGGACTTTTCTTGTCCGTCTGGAAAGATGTGTGAAATGAAACTACCAACCCCATAGGGGGATGCGTCAGACACTAGCCGGATGGGCAGCTGTGGGTCATAGTGTGTCAACACGCTTTGAGAGAGTAGTTGTTCTTTAGCCTCATTAAAAGCTGCGGCGCACTCTAATGTCTGTTGTCATTGCTTTCCTTTGCACAGAAGGGCATTCAGTGGGTTAAGGATACATGACAAATTTGGAATAAATCTGCTATAATAATTAATAAGCCCTAGAAACGAGCGAAGCTGGCTGACATAAATAGGTGCAGGAGCCTCTACAATTGCCCATACTTTCTCAGGAGATTTGTGTAGGCCATGGGCATCAATATTGTGTCACTAAGTATTCCAAAGAATCCTTGAAAAATTTACATTTTTCTTTTTCTAAACGCAAGCCAAAATCTTCCAAGCAACCAAGGACTGCATCCAGGTTTTTTAAGTGTTGGACATGGTCCTGGCCAGTAATCAATATGTCATCCAGGTAGCAGTGGACGTTCTTGAGTCCCTGAAGGACCTGATCCATGGCTCGCTGAAAAATAGCTGGTGCTGATGTGATTCCAAAAGCAAGCCTGTTATAACAAAACAGTCTCTTGGATGTGGTTATAGTGAGGTATTGTCTTGAGTTTTCTTCAACAGCTACCTGCAAATACGCATGAGATAAGTCCAGCTTGCTCAAATGTTGTCCGCCCGAAAGAGATGCGAATAAATCCTCAATGCGTGGAATTGGATATTTCTCTACACACAGAGCTGGTTTTATCGTCACTTTAAAATCAACACAAAGTCTCACATTACCATTCTTTTTAACAACAGGGACAATGGGCGTTGCCCACTCACTAAACTTAACAGGTGAAATGATGCCTTCTTTACATAGTCAGTCAATCTCAGTCTCCACCTTTGACCTTAGAGCAACTCTACTTGGCAGAAACATGGTTGATAATATAATAAGAAATATGGCAGCCTTAATGCCTTTCAGAGTGCCGAGCTCTTTTTAAAAAACTTCACTGTGCCTTTGTAGCACTCCTTCTAGCTTCTCCTTCCAGATCTGTCTTAATGTCATGCCAATCAATCTGTATTTTTCGCAACTATTCCCACCCGAAGAGTGGGGGTGATGTCCCCTTTATCACATACAGAGGTAACTTAGCTCTTTGATTATTCATTTTTACTGAGACCGTGATGACTCCTTCTGGTGAAATCATCTCACCCGTGTATGTTTTCAACATTATACTCGTTTGGCACAATGGTAAATTGGAGAATTGTGTATCATACAATTCCTTGGAGATCAGACTAACTGCAGCGCCTGTATCTAATTCCATCTCAATGATCTTAGCTTCGAGTTTCGGTTTAACACAAATGTGTGACAAATTCCCCTTCTGAGCTACCATATGCAAAGTAAGTTCTGAATCTGTTGTATTAGCATCACTGCTGGACCCCTCATTTAACTCCACGTGATGCACTCTGTTTTTGCTCTTGAATTTGGGTTTCACAGTCTTTTGGTTATTTATAGTCTCTTTGTTTCTGCAGACTTTTGATATGTGGCCTTTCTTACCACAATTGTGACAATTTAGTTCCTTGTAATAGCAATCTTTTTCTTTATGATTGGTTTTCCCACAGCGCATACACTTGTTGCGTTGTTGTCTGTTCACTGACAGTGCATGCACATTTAGCGCGTTGCTCAGCTGATGTGTCTCTCGTGCTACTGTCTCCCTTGACACGGCTATCTCTACCGTCTTCTGAAACGTGAGCGTGGCTTCTGTCAGCAATCTTTTCTGTATCGCCTCTGTGTTCAGTCCGCAAACGAGCCTGTCTCTTAATGCATCCTGCAAGTGTGTGCCAAATTCGCAGTGTTCAGAAAGTTTCTTTATGACTGCAATGTACTGTGTCACGGATTCGCCTTCCTGTTGGTTTCGTTTATGAAAATGGAATCTTTCCGCAATGACAATCGGCTTAGGAGAAAAATGTCCTTGTAAAACACTCACTGTGTCCCCGTACGACATTTCCCCAGGCTTATCCGGAGCTATGAGGTTTCGCAAAAGTCCATATGTAGCAGCACCCAATACACTGAGCAAAAACGGATGCCTTTTTCTCTTTATCAATCTCGTTCACCTTTACAAAATGCTTAAACCTCTCCACATAGGTAGTCCATTGCTCCACAGTTTTGTCAAACACATTTATATATCCAATGTATCCGTGCCCAGCCATTTTCTGCCGGCAGCATGCACCCTTTCTATGACTCGGCGTGCGGAACTAAAAAAAACTGTTTACCCCGACCGAATTTACTATCAGTCTACTCACAGTCAGTACCGTGGCGGAAAACAATGCAGGTAATCTAAAAATCTCCTCGTCGCCAATAATGTTATGTCGTGAGTTCCTTTTTAGAAAACCCTCTTATTAATGAAGCAGATGCAGACACGTTAGTATATCAGAACTTATCGTTGGTTTACTTAGCCAAGACAAAAACTCTCTTCTACATTATGTTCATCATTATCACATCAGACATCACAGTGCCAACTAGTGGTGCTGGTATTTAATAAATACAGAATACATACATCACATCCCCATATAAATAATAAAAATGTTCTAGTTTGACTGAAAGATGCCATAAGCTTAAACACACATGATCAGTGACTGGTACCTCTAAGCAGAGTGCTATGCCACCGTGATTCTTATGGATAGAGCTAAAATATAACACCATAATAAATCATTGAGTCATTTTTTTTGTGAAATAGCAAAAACGATTAATTCAATTATTCTGAGATATGTTGTGCTATATATTTGGCGTATTTGGCAACATTTTGGTGAGAAAACAGGTCACAAATCCTTTAAGGTTAGACATATTGACGAACATATTTATAAACAAATATAAAGGACAAATAGTCCTTTTTGTTCTTGTTTAGGTTTCAAAGTAGCTTTTGTCTACCAACACACCCGCTTGTATAAACATTGCTAGCCTGATTATATGCCAGTAGATTATTTGGCTAAAGGTTATTAAAACAAGATTATTTCAAATTTATCTGGGACTCAATGCACCTTGTCTAAGAAAAGGCCCAGCTGAGGTATTTGGTAGTGCCTGAGCAAATTCAGACATGCTCACTGGGTGCCATGTTGGGTAAAACTATTTGGAAAGGGGGTGATTCAAAGAATTGGAAATATTATTTTTATTTTATTTCAGATTCAGTTTATTACCAATGTTTGTTTTTGTTTGATATGTAGTCAAGTAGTCACTTAGAAGTGTTTAGATATTTGTTTTTTTAATTTTTTTCCTTACTTGATTGTGGTTGTCACCCCCCTGATAAAGAAGGGAAGTGGAATACACCAATTTGGGCATACCATATACCAGTAGTCGCCTGTGTAAATGCTCATTTCACTACTGCTGGACAAATTATTATTATTATTTTTTTGTAAATCAGCTAAATATATGATATTTAAAGAAATAAGGTTGCTTATATATTCACCTTTATTGATGCTCATTTCACTACTGCTGGGCGAGTTTAAATTTTTTTTTTTAATTGGCTAAATATACGATATTTAAAGAAAGAAGGTTGCTTTTTTATATCCCCTGTTATTTGTTGTAAATGGTGTATGTGTTTCCCATTATTATAATTATTATTATTATTATTATTATTATTAGTAGTAGTAGTAGTAGTAGTAGTAGTGGTATCATTAGTATGCCATAATTTTTTATTATTATTATTTTTTTGGTAACCTTTTTGGAGCACACTTTGCGCCATTGTGCAAGGTGTGAAAATTTAATTTAAAATTTAAAAACCACTTTACATGATTTGGAACTATGGAAGAAAACCTCAGCTTCCATAGTAGTTCTTTGGAGAGAACATACAAACTTCACACAGAAAAAAAAAAAGCGATCATCTTACTTTAAGGCCAACAGTGCTTAGCCACTGCTCAATCATGCTGTCCCACTAGACAACTGTCTGTTTTAACTCTTAAATTAAAAATACTTTTTCAATATTTTGCCATTACTATGTGTTTTCACACATGACAGTAAGTCACACACTATCCTTTAACATTGATATCAGTGAGAGACTTCTGTTTAAGCCATAAACTATTATACTGCTAAACAGTCACCAGTCAGTGCCTCTTTGCACTGGATTCTGGGTGGAGTTTCCATATTCTCCCTGTGTCTGTGTGAGTTTTCTCCAGGTTCTCTGGTTTCCTCTCACTGTCCAATAAACATGTATTTAGGGTGAATTGGCTGTTTTGGATTGCTTATATCTAAAGTCCCCCTGTATTTTGTTTGTATGATTTATAAAGAGAAATTTATCTGTATGCTGATTCAAAGAGCATGATATTCAGACTGAACTCTGATTAACCAGAAAGAACTTTTTTTTTTCAACATGTGTGCTTATGTCTACCTCATGCCATTGTGCAGACCTTCCCCAAGTGGCATTGTATATACTACCAGTTTAGTTCTGTTTAAAATACATACCTTGACAGAGTGTGAAAAACCCATCAGTCAGTTCGTGATTCCAGCAGAACATTGTATGTTTAGAGATTGTGTGAGTCCTGTTCAGGGCATGTTGAGGCCTGCCTTCAGGTTGAACTCAGCAGAAGGTGAAAGGGTAAGACCATAACAGATCCACTAAGAGGCCATGACCTTTGGTGGAATGGTATCTAGTTGTCATGTCTTTTTGCCTGCACCTATAGATACGATGCCTGCCAGCGTTTTAAGCTAAATTGATGCAATTGATATCAGGTTCTAAGGTTTGCAGTAATATTTATTTTTATTTTTATATACATTTACCTAAACTTTCCAGAGGTATTTTTTTTATTTACACCCATGTAGATTTTCTTGGTCTAAATTATTTTAGCTAAATTATCTCACTCACTCTTGGTTGATTTATTTAGCATTTGTGAAGTTAATTTTGTGGTGTGTAACACACCACTGGCACTACTTAGACGCTGTCCACAGGATTTATTTTCAATTGTGTGTGCTGAATTGCTGAAAGAGCATGTTGGGGGAAAAGACCACTGTGCTTGGTTTTTCAGTTTAATAAATTATAACACAAGAGTCAATATGTTGTTTCTTCATATTTTTTTTATTTAAATTTTAACTAAAATTTAGAATAACTAACTAAAATAACTAAAACTAGAATATTTAATATTATAAAATCAATTGGTATATATATATATTTTTCCAATATTTCTTATTCCAGAGTTATTTATTTACTTATACATCTATAGCTTTGACAACTGCATTTTGATTTAGCAAAAGATCTTACTTGTTTGTTTTTGTATATAAATTTTTATAACTATAATAAATGAATGCTGAGTGTCCATTCTAATTTTTATTATATTGGTTGACATATCCCTTGACCTAAATAATGTACATATTTTTTATATAAAAATTACATTCCCTTCGCTTATCTCATCACCATTTTACTTTTGAAACTGGTTTTTGTTTAGCTTGTCTTCTTCCTCAGGAATTAAACCCCTTACATTGAATCTTACTATCTTTTTTCAATTTGATCATCATCTCAATTATCAATTATCTTATATGGAACATTGTTGGGACAATGTTATGACAATTATAAGTATCTTTGGCTTTAGATTCGTAGTTGTTTTTGCATCACGGGCTGTAGTCTAAAACCCTTTTTGGCAATGTAGCTTAGTAAATCAATGCATGGGTATCAATAAGTGTATCATGATACTGTCAGGAGTTGGAGTTGGATTTGGATCACTTGTACAGCTGCATAGTGAATGCAAGTGTGTATCAGAACCTTTTTAATCAACACGTGTTTCCTTTCTTGGATTCGTCACTCAATCAGCCAGCAATTTTAATGCCAGACAATGCCTTCTGTCTGTCACACAGCAAAACGGGTAAAGCAGTTCCTTGAAATTGAAAACATTGGAACAATGAAATGACCAGAAATCCTCAAGTAAATCCTTGTTGACAAAGTTATGGCCTGGAAGCCCACAACAGTGACAGAACTGTGGAAGAGACTGGAAGAAGTTTCAAAATCCCAGCAGAACAGTGACTAGAGATGTTGTAACAGGTGCCTAGGGCACCTGTTCTATGTTTGTTAATTTACTTTCAATTATGTTATTTAGTTTAATTATCTCTTTCCGTTGATTGGTTGTGTTGTGCACGTGATTGGTTTTCATTTGTATTTATTTCCTTCTTTCCCTGTCCTCGGTGCACTTCGTGGTTTATGTTATGTTCACTCGTCGGTTGCCTTTGTTTTGTGGTGTCTCTACACCTTTAAAAAAATTCCATTTCCCTGCTACCTGCGTGCCTGGCTCCCTTCAGCGCGTTAGAGTGCGACGACTCTGCGCTTCCTATGCGCAGCTGCTTTAAACTCTAGGTAGGCGAGTGTAACAGATGTCCTGTGACCGTAGATGTGCTGAAGTCATTTAAAGCAACACTTCCAACTGATTGGTGAACTGTTGCAACCTTCAGAAAATATAATCTAGTGGCATGGTATATCCTTTACAAAAAATATTTAAATGTTGATCATTGTAGATGAAAAAATCAGAAATCATATATTGTTCTCCATTTTTCATCTCCAGTGTATTTAGAAATTTGACTAAATTTAATTGGGTCTGGAGACACTTATAACCAATGCTATCCTGTTTTGATCACATGCTTATATAGATGTAAATAAAGCCTACAATCTTGTAGTTTTAAAATAAATAAATAAATATATAAACATATATTAGAGTTCCACAATTATCTATCCTTTCACCATTCCTGTGCTTCTCCTCTTTCTGCACTTTATCATCCATGTGCTCTGCTCTCTCCTTCCTTTACATGTTATCTTACTTTTGCCTTGCTGCTCTCTGCTATCTGACCATATTGCATCGGTTTCCTCACAAATGACTAAAAAATAATGAATGCAGCCCTTGTTTTAGCTTGGCTATGACTACGTTATTTGTGGTTAGTAATTTGAGGCACCAAACAATGGTATGTATTCAAGGGTTTAAAAATCTTCACAATCATGACAATTATTAATTCATGAAATTTTTGTAGTACACATAAAAAATGTTCAATGCCTTCACAGTTTTATTTTCCCAAAAAAGAATTTTAGCAATAAATGGATTAAAAGCTTAAATAGCTAACAGTTAACATATACAATTTTATTTAAATGTTAACTGTTATTTTATGTTGTGTTTAACACATAATCATGAAATGTTTTGCAATGTTTTAAATTATGCAATACATAGCAAACATACAGTTTAGAGCTGCAATGACACACAATATTAATAATTCAATTTAGCATGAGTATGAAACACACAATCTTGTATTATTAAATTTTCTTTTGCCACACACACTATATTGCTAGTTTAATAAAGATACCTATCTAAAAGTTTGCTGTTCATACTATGACATGCAGAACTAGTTATTCAAAGTGGCATTCCACTGAGGGTTTGCATTGCTGTGCAAGAATTTTGGATTTACAGACATAATACCTACTGAAACTTACGATAAATCTGTTGGTAGTACTGGTGTGCTTTGAATAGATGAGAACTTTGTCATGTTCCTGAAACCAATTTGTGTCACAGGCCTTGTCCTGCTGAAAATGTCTTTCTATTACAGGTCAACCAACTTTCATAAAGGGATGAAAAGGTTAGCTACAATGTTAGGGTCAGCTCTATTGTTCATTAACCACAGGTATCAGAGGGACAAGCATGTGCAAATAAATTAAACAATCCCAACACCTTTTATTTATCAGCATGAAATATTCACATTTATTGAAAATTATTTATTAACTTATGTTGTTTATGCGATGTTGTATCCTACCATTATCAAAGTACAACAGAACATATGACGAGTCGATGTTTGTTGTTTAAAGATTGCCAATAATGGGTTATGCAATCAGTCATGTTAGTTGGAGCACCAGCATTGTATTTAGCTGCAATATGCTTTCAATTTGACTGTGCACCACCTGCTGTTTAGAATGTATTTTTACCTCAAAACATTTCTGGATGTGTTGTTTTTTGTCAAAAGGATCCACATGCACTTTTCCCCCTTATTATACATAACATTATCTGTACACATTCAATACTGTTGCATGAGGTAATTTTTTGAAATACTGGATCAAGCTAGCCTAGTAATAATGACCTTACTTAAACATTCTCTCATTTTTATGTGGATTTACATTCATACTAATCCACAGTAAACCTGCTTACTTAATTTTTTGGTTCACTCCAGGGTCAAGTATTTACTTCCCTTATAGCAAAGCTCCACTGTGAAATTGCAAGTTACACTTGCCTTAATGTTCAATGTAAAATATTCAGTTATATGCCAGTTATGATGTAGTATTAAGCAAATAAATGAAAGTTCAACCTTAGCTGTGTAGGTAGCAAACAAGTCATAATACAAATTTAGCATTAAGCATTTATATCATATCAGTATACCCACAAACATTCCAATAGCAGCAAACACATCTGATATATCATTGTGCAAAATTGCCATTTTTGTCATAATGCATATTGATGGAAAATAGTAAAAAAAAACTGTTGCAAACTGACACATTTAGGATTTATTAATTCTTCAAATACCTGATATTATTTCATACCTATGTCAAAAAATCATGCCTTTATTTCAAATAATTTGCATTACATGCTCACAATTGGACACTGAAAAAGCTTCTTTGGCTTTGGGAATACTCTTGGCCCCAAAATGCACTTGGCTATTAAGGATTGATGATGTCTGCACAAGTGTTCTTGGGATCCATCCACTGAGAAATCAAAAAAGCTCACAGCCTGGCACCTTAATGGAGGAAAAATGGAAACAGATAGTAAATATGTTCCCATTACTCAGTGTAACTGAAGAGGAAGAGATTTAAACATCCGTTAATCTGTTTGTGTTCCACCTGAGTGCAGACTGATGAGACTTGTACACAGGCAGAGGCAAGAAAAAGAAGAGGACGTAAGCAGGGTGGCACAGTGGGACATCACATTAATCTTCAAGAGATAAAACCCAAAGCTCAAAGCAATGATCTGATCTGGTTCTATCGACTTAAGCTAAAAAGTGTGTGAACATGGAGAAATGGCATTTCAGTGACATTTTAAAAGTGTAAACAGGGACCTGAAGACTGTGTATACCAGTGAGATTAAATTTGAACCTGAAAAACCTGGTTCTTCAATAGTGTTTAATAGAAAGTTGCAAATAGCTGGTTTGTACCATATAATGCAACTCACTGAATTCAAAGATGTATAATTAAATAAAGATTTGTTGCAGCATTAGACTCCCTAATTACCCTAAGTATTTATCACAATTATATCACCGGACCTAATATTCTCATCTCATTATCTTCCACTTAATCCTTTACTAGGGTTGGGGGGGGGGGGTACATTCCATGCCACCCTCTAGGGGGGGTCCCATGCCCATCACTGAGAAAACATTTTGGGGGCAGGGCAGATTTACCCAGCACTGAGTGCCAATCAATCACTAGGCACAAACTTAATCAAACTGACACACTACATAGAGGCAATTTAAAGCAGCCACTTTACATTTAATCAATGATTTTGGACTGTTGGAGGAACCTTGAAAAATACCACAGCTTGAATATGGAAACTCCACCCACAGAACAGAATTCAAAGACGAATCCCCAGTACTGTCTTGACCTGAAATTGCAAGGTTTAAAACCACTTTAACTCTCTGTAGATACTCTATTGTCACACATCAAACAATGGCACTTATAACCATACGTTAATTTATTGAAAACTAGCCGCTGACCTGGCTTTGCCTGAGCTTGTGATGACGTTTCCTGCAAATAGTGTAAACAATATTTTATATGTAATTGGCCAAATAGCAATCCACCAAAGACAGACCACACCAGGCATTTGAAGGGAATTTTAATTAACAGGATTCTGCTGATTGGTTTAATGCAAGTGACGCCCTAAACAAACTCATGAACCAACTCATGTGAAACTACCATGATTTTTTGGTAGATTAATGAGGCAGTGTGTTAATATACGCACAATTTTAAGTTTCGTTTTTGACAAATGCACCTTATACATTAAAATGTCCATAAGCCAGCACCGATAAATGATATATTTTCATGATAAATTTACATCATACATCACAGTGTGAGTAAAACTGATGTATATAGCATCCTGTGCTGTTTTGTGTGTGAGAGAGAGTGAGAGGGTGTATGTGTGTCTATGTGGTTTATGCGGCATAGACCACATCACATTCACAACCACAGCATCAGTCCAATAGTTAAATTAATTACACAGTGGTGCCGTGTGGGTCGGAATGGAATAACATCTCAAGATTTATAAGATAATGCAAAGGCTTTTTGTCGCTATAGTAACTCATAATAAAGACTACTGAAAGCCTTTTTCATTGTAGAAATAATAAGGAGATGCACAAAAGCAGAAAATCACATTAAATGCCTGACACAAATCACATGCACCACAGTACAACGTAAGAAAATAATATCAGATAAATCACACGCAACAACATCAAGTTTTGTTTTTTTGGATAGATGATAATCTTTAAATACATCAAATTGCATGTTTAGGAACAGTGGTGATTTAGTGGTTGCTTTTCATAACATAGGGTTTTTTCATCAAAGCTTTTTGTTTTTGTTGCTGTTGTTTTTATAAAAATGTAAGACAACTCTTTGCATGGCCAGCATTTATACACCTTAGAATCTTATCCATGTTATGGGTATGTGCATACAGTTGGTCTTGTTTTGATGTAACTGTCTCTTATATTTTGTACAGTATGTTGCTAGATTTAAAAAAAAAAAAAAAACATACATATTCATTAGCTTCATTAGCATTAGTAGTGCTGAGAACAGATGTTGTTATCATAGGCTGGCTTTGTGTTTCCTTTTCTTATCATTCACTGGTTTTGTCCTACCTGTATGTGCTTCGTGTCATTAGTCCTTGTTTCAGTTCAGTGTTATGTCATTATCATCAGCTGTGATTATTCCGTTATGTGTCTCCTTTCTCAATTATATATACTCATTTCTCATGATTTTCTCCATCTGAGCGTCATATGAGTTATGACATGTTTGCGTATGTATCCATATTTTGTTCTTCAATGCTCTGCAGTTAAACAACCCAGTAATCCCGCACCTTCGGACTTAATTTAGCACCACAAATATGACCCCTTTGTGACAGGTTTACAGTCCTTTTTGGAATTCTACAAAACTCCTGTTTTGACCTACATTGGAGGAAACTACGTGAAGATCCTCAGAGCTGGAGCAACTTCCAATGTGAAACAGGGCAGGACTTGACAACCTCAGTGTACAGGGACTCTAGTTTGGAAACCAGTTGTGTTTTAGTCCAGTCATTTTAAGGTTTTTTTTTATTTTGTTACGCACTGCCACTGCAGCAGTGTGTGGAGAGATCCAAAAAATAGACGGTGGTACATGGTTGAAGGTATCTTTTAATGGAGCTTAAACACAGTGTAAACTACTCAACACTGTACAATGGCGACGGCACATAATATGTGTTCTATATGAAATGCTAACATCAGCAATAAACAACAGACGTGAGGAAAGAGGGAAGAAATTACACCTTGTTAAAGGGACACATGATATGAAGCACACAAACTAAAAATTAAAAAAACTTGACATTCATAAACAAAAAAATAATATGAAAACAAACATGATCATGCTCTTGGTGTTTATTTTGCACTAATATCTTATTTCAGTAAAATGCATCACTCTGCATCACCATTGGCATGGCATGGCTGTAAGTTTGATATACCCCTGCTTACAGGAGTCTTACTTTGAGACATATGAAAAAGAAATAAATAGTATTTAGATTAAACATATAAAAAAATATCACATTCGGACAGGGTGTCACCCTGGAAATATATCATCACAATACATGATCATTATAAAATGTTTATTTTTTTAAAGTTTTTCCTAGTTTTTTGCAACCACACTTTATCCATCTCTAAAGGCTGCTAAATAAACATGTTCATGTTTTCTATGAAACAGAGTAGGTCAGGAAATGGCACACAGGAACAAATGAAGGCAGATTTCACAGGTCAAGACTCAAGGATGCACTACTGCTTAATTATTTTGTAGGCCAGCCAATGAATTCCATTGTGTGCAAATCATAATAGTATGCAGCCCCTTTCTGAGTTTAATTAATGTGTGCATGACTTTAATATTTATGCATAGCAAGCTATTATGCATACTGGCAGAAGCTAAAAGGGAATTCATTCATTGTTTTGCTGGCTTTCTTATTTCAGTAGAAAAACAACACTATCTCAATTATCATAATGAGGTCCTTTCATTAATATGATAGCATGTGGCATCCTGAGTTTTACCAGACAATAAGAACAATGAGAATATTTGGCATTTACTAGTTCCTATGGTATTTGTCAAAGAAAGTTAGAATGAATGTCTAGCATTTTATTTTTATTGTTAATGTTATTAAAAAGGATTAGACTTATGTTAGATATTCATTTCATCCTAATGACAAACTTGTGGGAACATTTAACATTGTCACAAACCATGTCAGATGTAGAATTCTATGTGGTTTAACATTGTCTTGCTGAAATATGCAGGGCCTTTTCTAAAAAAGTCTAGAATAGATGCCAACACCATATGCACTAGTGCAACCCCATACTACCAGAGATGGAGGCTTTTGTACTGTCGGCATGCAGTTCTTTTTATATGCTGATATTTTTCATTTTTACCAACTATTTTTCAGATGTGTAAGACTAGTCCAACTTTTTTAGATGTTTTGCAGCCAAGATTTAAAATAAGCTATTTTTATGAAATGATAAAATCGTTAATTTTCAACAACTTATATGTTTATGTTTCATTGGAAACAAAATATGGGTTCATAACATTAGCGAATTATTGCATCTATTTTGATTAAATTTAACACAGAGTTCAAACTTTTTCGGAATTTGGGTTGTAATATAGAAAAAAGAATATAGAAAACAAAAATTCTGCATGACCATTAGAAAATAATGCTAAGGAGTAATACTGTCTACAGTATATTTAGTAAATTGGATAAGTTCAGCAGTGAAATACATGCTATCAGCCCTATGTTGTTTTTATAATGCTATTATGGTATAAGAAAGGAAAAGCTGGAGTCAAAAAGATGAGGAGAAACTGCATGCATTGCTTCATGAAGCTGACACTCAACCATAAGTCTGGTGTGCTATAGCCTTTAAGCTGTTGGTGGTAACCAATATACCTAAAAATAACAATGTACTAAAATACTAAATGTCTAACTTTGTACCTAAAATTGTAAAGCCATTTGTAAACATACATGACATTTACCTTAAAGTGTAAAGCACTGCAAAAAGGCTATAGTTTTTGGTTTTCCCTAGGTGCTATTAGTCTGAAGTTTGGATACATTTCCAATATCTGCAAATGGTTTTGGATAGATCAAATAAACTGATATGTACCTACACAATACATTAAATTAATCATAACCAGCTCATTTAATATATGTTCAAATTGCCCTACTGTATACCCCCCCAAAAAATGCTTACTGCACCAAGACCAGCTGTGCTGAGTGCCATTTAACACCAAGTGCAAGCAGGGGAAACCAGTAACAGCTTTTAGCGAACCACATGGTATCATTTCTCCTACAGACACTATAAAAATATTGAATTGCCTGCAGTTAGAAATCCTAAACAAATGACTCTACAGTGTTTGAACTTAAATTTTTTTGGCTGTCAGGATGCTAATAAATCTTAACAGCATTCTGTTGTGTCCTTTCATTACAGAAGTGCACATATTAATGACTCAATGTAGAAGACATCATACAAGTGCCTTAACAACAAGTTAGAAGTGTTTCCCTTATTATATGGACTTAATATGTATACTGCTTAGTATGACACTTGCTGTACTTTCTGTATAGCTTTAAATAGTAAGTATAAATATACTATAGAATTGTGTGTAGTATTAAATGTCATGCACAAGACAAAAATCAGAAAAACCACATTTTACTGCACAAATTTTAGTCAAAATTAGTAACGTATTAACTTTTTTTTAATTAATAATGCATCTACAATTACTGAAACAAAGTGGTGGGCTGTGCATTTCACACCTGGGCCTTGTTTCTGGGCCCACACCTGGGCCAGTATTGCTCTGAATTAATCCACCTGTCAATACCGATTTTATGGCTATTAATAAATTATTAGTATTATTAGTAGCCATAATTAGTATTATGGCAGGAATGCAGTATGAAAGAGTTTAAAGAGTTCCATTAAGAAGTCAATTTCTATCACCATCAAAGCTAATGTTGAAGGTTGAGTCATATTTTGTAATACGTTTTATTTGGCTGAAAATGTCTGCTCATCAAAAGTACTTTCCAATCAGAGTGTGTGAATACACTGACATAACTAAGCCCACAGAAGGCTCTGCAAAGCCCACTCAAATTCTGGTTAGTTGATCAAAACTTATTTAACGCTTCGGGGCAGCAATATTCATTCTGAAGGACTAGGCAAAAAAAATTTAAATCTGGCAAACAATGATGCTGAAATGTGATTGGTTAAATAAGAAAATACAGGTCTAGAAGCTGGGTTGTTTAGCTTACCACCTTGCATGCCACTTACCACAGTTTGCATGCCAGCTGAATGCAAAGCTAAAAATGAATGGCATTAACTATGGAACAAATCGTGAATGAAAAAAAAATAATGATAAATTAAAAAGTAACAATTTTAAATGAGAAAAAACACAGCCGAAGAAGTAGCTGATGAGCACAAAAAAGATCTAAGATGCATGCAAGAAAGAGCTACCGATACTCAATGTGATGTATGCATTATTGTAAAATAAAGTAAAATAAAATAAAGTTAAAAAGTAACACAAATGGATTTACAAAAATTGTAAAACATTCAGCTATATCATAGATATATTCATTTTATAGTCAAGCCTAGTTTTTTTTTTTTTTTTTCTGAAACCCGGTCAGTCAGTTGGTGTGACAGTATTCATTTAAACCAATGCTGTGACCTATAAACATGTCACATCACTTGTTTTCAAAAGGTCAGCAAAATAAAAAAAAGCCTAAGCTTTAACTTCAAATTCTGTTTCTGCAGACTGAACCTTCATAATTGCTGCATGTTAAAAATGAGTAATAAAGTACTAACAAAGTAAAGTAAAGCATTGTCTATGTATGTCTATGTACTTTAATTGTTTTTGCCGCAGTGATGTCATTTACCTGCTAGAGGTTCTGCTAATTATCTGTGTGAAGGTACATAAGGTACATTAGAAGGGGAGAGACATATACGGGAATGGGACAATAGCGCCAAATACATCTGTATAATAGCAGAAAAAAACTTGTTTTCACAAATTTTGTTCCTAAAAAAACAAAAAAAATTCTAGGGAGTTTTTACCTGTCTCCTTGAACTTAGAAATTTGTAGACGGTGGTGCAGTCCAGAAATATGGTAAAATATTTCTTTCATCCAGTTTGAAATTTATTTTATTGAACCCCGTTCAGCTAATTATTGCATTATTCAATTCAGTAGTGTAGACTCTTTAATGTCATTGTCATTGCGTACAACGAAATTTAGTTTGACACTCTCCAAAAATATATAAATAAAATAGAAAGGGGCAGCAAAGTAATTAAATTACAATAAACTGAAAAGAATTATTTAAATGGAGACAAACTGTAACTCCGCTACCTCTGTTTTGCTCTCTGGTGAGGGAATGTCACCTGCTACCTCTAACCACTGTCCATCACCTGAATTTTAATCGCCTGTTACTTGTTCTGTGATTGGTTATTTCTGGTTCTCTGGCTTATAAGTGTTGTTTTCGGTCATGTTCACTTGTCGCATGTGTTTTCTCTTTAGGATAAGACCGCAGCTTGTTTTGCTTTTCCAGAAGACCTTCTGCGTCAGTGATCGTGTTCATCGTGGGCTACGTAGTTTGTTCAGTTTTTTTTTTTTTTTCTTTGCAGCTTGACGATTATTCTTTTTGTGGTTTACTCTGCACTGTATTTTGTGTTTTGTATCATAACTTTGTCCTCTTTCTGGAGAACATACTTTTCATTCTAATAAACTGTTTTGGAATTGATTTGTGAGTGTGCCGTCTTTTTCTACGCCGCTGACACAAACAAAATGAATATGTTAAAAATGTTAAAATACCAGTTTAATTCCAAAATGATGATTTATATTGAGTGAAAGAATGGTTATGTGAGGTTGTGCAAATGCGCACCGTGTGAAGATGTACAAATACAAATAAAAAGTTACAGTTTATGAGCAGTTAGGAGGGGACATCGGATTTACACATCAGTTTGATTTCAACCAGCTTCCTCCAGAGTTGATCCGGATATCGGGACCTAGCGAGTCGCTCTTGCCGACCGGAAGTGCCCGACACCGGCGATGCAAGCTAAGGCTAAACCCACACCAGCCAGCATTAGCATTTTTAGTGCCAATGTACGTGCCAATAAAGCTGGATGAATTAAAGATATGGACCCTCACACACAGATGGCTCATGGACTGTAATTTAATGTCTTTCGTGAAACCCTGGCTGATGGACGATGTGGCGGACAACGTGGTGGAACTGGAGGGACGTGAGCCGTGACTACAGGGAAAACCCGCGGTGAAGGAAACTGTATCTACGTTAACAAAGTGTGCTACGGACTTGTAGTGGAAACCCACTGCTCTGCGGACCTGGAATTCCTGATCATTAAATGTAGACCCTTCTATCTGCCCCATGAGTTTAGCAGTGTTGTTGCTGCTGTAGTCTATGTGCCTCCGGATGCTAATGCTAACTTGGCTATGGAGGAACTCTGTGCTACTATCAACAAACTGCAAACTGTACACCCAGATGGAGCCTTCATTGTAACAGGGTATTTTAACCACACTGAGCTAAAATCTAGATTACCAAATTTTTTCAGAATGTCTTCTTCACCAAAAGGGGACAAAAAACTTTAGATAAAGTTTACACAGACGTGGCTGATGCATACAAAGCCACACCCCTCCCCCCTTGGACTCTCTGATCATCTTTCATTGTTTTTACTACCCAAATACACTCCAGTCATCCAGAGGATCAAGCCTACCACCAGAACTGTAAAGATCTGGCTGGATGGGGCCGACCTCTACCTTTAGTTCCAGCACACCGACTGGAGTGAGTATGCTGCCTGGGCCACCACAGGCTCACAAATCCACCTGGACACCTACACTAACTCTGTCCTGGAACACATCAACAGCTGTGTGTACATCACAAGTGACATCATAAAAGACAATAACAACATTCCCTAACCTGAAGCCCTGGATGAACAGAGAGGTTCACTCTCTTAACAAAGCCAGAGATGCTGCCTTCAGGTCAGGAGACCGGGAAGCATACAGCTCTGCCAGAGCCAACCTGAGGAGAGGAATATCTACAGCCAAGCACTGCTACAAACCGCGGATTGAGAAGCACTTCACCACCTCTGACCCGGCCTGATGGTGTACCCAGCCGGGTGCCAAGAGCTTGTGCTGAGGTACTCTCGGGTGTCTTCACACACATATTTAATGTCTCGCTGGCCCAGGCAGCTGTCCTATCCATCTTCAAGTCTGCCACCATCGTGCCCGTGCCAAAGCACTCAACTGCTTCAGCCCTTAATGATTTCCGACCTGTTGCACTAACACCAATTATCTCCAAGTGCTTTGAGAGACAAGTTCTCTCTCACTTGAAGTCCTGCCTGCCTGTTACACTGGACCCACACCAGTTTGTGTACTGCGGCAATCGATCCACAGAGGACGCTATTTGCACAGCGCTACACACTGCACTGACCCGCCTGGACTGTCAGAACTCTGTGAGTACTGTAAGTATGTTGTTGAATTCAGTTTAGCATTCAACACAGTGATCCCATCAATGCTGATATCCAAGCTGGGTATCAGCACATCACTCTGCAATTGGATTTCAGACTTCCTGACTAACAGACCCCAGCCTGTTAAATTGGGCAACCTCATCTCATCAGTCTTCACCCTGAACACTGGCGTTCCACAAGGCTGTGTTTTGAGTCCAGTTCTGTACTCCCTCTTCACCCACGACTGTGTGCGTGTTTATGGTTTAAACACCATAGTCAAGTTTGCAGACAACATCACAGTGATAGGCCTGATCAGAGACAACGATGAGAGGGCCTACAGGGACAAAGTACAGCATCTGTCCTCATGGTGCCATGAAAAAAACCTGGCACTCAATAAACACAAAACAAAGGAGATCATTATGGACTTCAGGAAGACCGGGAGCCAAGCTCATACCCCCATCTACATCAGTGGAACTGCAGTGGATCAGGAGTCCAGCTTTAAGTTCCTTGGTCCTCAAATCTCTAATGATCTCACCTGGTCCTTGAACTCCTCCGTCCTTATCAAAAAGGCACAGCAGCTCCTTTACTTTCTTCGGAGTGTCAAGAAATCTCACCTGTCTCCCAGGATCCTGGTGAACTTCTACCGCTGTACCATTGAGAGCATACTCACCTACTGCATCTCTGTATGGTATGGCAGTTGCTGTGCTGCAGACCGCAAAGCACTCAAGCGGGTGGTTAAAAACAGCGCAGCGCATCAAAGGCACCAAGTTACCCACCTTCGAGGACAGACATTACAAGCGCTGCCTGCGCAGGGCAAGAAACATCATCACGGATGCTACTTACCCAAATCATGGACTTTTCAGCCTCTTACCATCTAAGGGATTTGTTTTGAATTTGTGTTATATTGCACTTCTGGTTAGATGCTAACTACATTTCATTGGACCTGTACTTGTACTCTGCACAATGACAATAAAGTTCAGCCTAATCTAATCTAATCTAATCTAATCTAATCTAATCTAATCTAATCTAATCTAATCTAATATAAATGCAGAACTGAAATCCACAATTAACATCCTCACATACATGTTAGTGACAATGCGGTGTGAAGTCTTCAGTGGATCTATTTGTTCTGTATGCAAACTGATGTTGGTCCAGATCCAGGGGTATGATGCCTCTGATATGTGTCAAATCCAGTCTCTTAAAGCAATATATGATTACCAATTTAATGCCACTGGTCAATAGTAATTAAGATATTTCACAACATACTTTTTGCAAACAGGTATAAAAATGAAAGATTTAAAGCACGTCGGGACACCATCTTGTTTTAGTAAGAGGTAAATATGTTTGTAAAAACCTCTGGTAGTTGGTTAGCAAAGACCTTTCATATAATTATGAAGACTATAATATGTTCAGGGGGGGGGGGGGGGGGGGGGGGGGGGGGGGGGGGGGGGGGGGGGGGGGGGGGGGGGGGGGGGGGGGGGGGGGGGGGGGGGGGGGGGGGGGGGGGGGGGGAGCACGTTCGCCTCTCAGCGCTAGGGATTCCCGGTTCGAATCCCCATCTGGGTGGAGTTTCCATGTTCTCCCCGTGTCTGCGTGGGTTTCCTCCGGGTTCTCCGGTTTCCTCCCACAGTCCAAAAACATGGATCAAGTTAATTGAATTCTCAAAATTGCCCCCTATAGAGTGTGTCTGTGTGAGTGAGTGTGTGCCCAGCAATGGATTGGCGCCCTGTCCTGGGTCTATCTGCCCAGCGCCCGAGACGTTCTCCCCTGGATGGGCATGGGGAACCCCACCGCGACCCTAATAGAGGATAAGCGGGAGATAATGAATGAATGAATATATGTTCAGTTTTACCAAATAGAGAATCCTGTGTGTATACATATGTGTGTGTGAGTGCCTAAGAGAGAGCGAAAGAGAGAAAGATATGATTAGCTTGTATGTATCTGATGGCAAAACTAGTCCTGACTGCTGCCTCACTCAGTCTTATTGAATAAAATGTTTCCCTAAACAGATTATAGCAGTGATGGAAAACTCACTCAGCCCTTTAAATACACACATTTAATTTCAGCACTCACTTCAAAACAAATCCCTTAGCCAATTGACATTTATCATTGAGTTCCCTCGAGTTCCCACCCACACCACATAAGGTTGGAATCACTGATCTCTTCTTCCATTAGTTGCAAATCTCCACTTCAGGTGTTTTTTTTCTGTTACAAAATAATAATAAATAAAGATATTTAAATGTATTGCGGCATAGTGGCTTAGTGGTTTGCACGTTCGCCTCTCAACGCTAGGGATTCCTGGTTCGAATCCCAATAAGGGTGGAGTTTCCATGTTCTCCCCGTGTCCTCGTGGGTTTCCTCTAGGTTCTCCGATTTCCTCCCACAGTCCAAAAACATGGACCAAGGTCAACTGAATTCTTCAAATTGCCCCATATTGAGTCTCTTTGTGTATGTCTGTGTGAGTGAGTGTGTGCCCAGCAATGGATTGGCACCCTGTCCTGGGTGTGTCTGCCCAGCGCCCGAAATGTTCTCCTCTGGATGGGAATGGGGAACCCCCCCTCGACCCTAGTAGAGGATAAGGGCGAAGATAATGGATGGATGAATTTACATGTAGATGTCTAATAATATTCTGATGCCTGCCTTTCATATTAGTGTAAAAATAATTGCTGTTCATGCCTGGATTTTGACATCCACTTCACTACAAGAAAGAAACATCTTTTATCTCATCTCATTATCTTTCGCTCAATCCTCTACTATGGTCACAGGGTAGATTTCATATGCCTATCCAGGGGAGAACACATCCTACACTTACCAGAAAGCATAAAATTAACACTTCAGAAACAATATGCTGTGGGGCCAAAAAGTATTTATTCAGCTATTGAGTGTGTAATTTTCTATTTCTCTTTTCATTTTCATGAAAGATTTGTAGTTTTCCTCATATGTACACTTTAAATATGAGAGACAATATTCGAAAAGAAATCCAGGATAATCCAAATAAATTATTGGTAAATTATGGTGAAAAGAATAGTATTTGGTCACCCACAATCAATCAAGATTTCGGCGTCTCACAGACCTGTAACTTCTCCTTTAAGAAGCTCTTCTGTCCCCCACTCATTACCTGTATTAATGGCACCTGTTTGACCTCGTTTTCTGCATCCACAACATCAGTCAGACTCCAAACTCAACCATGGCCAAGACCAAAGAGTTGTCAAAAGACACCAGTAAGAAAATTGTAGACCTGCACCAGGCTGGGAAGAGTTACTCTAGAATAGGCAAGCAGGTTGATGTGAATACAAAAACTGTGAAACCAATTTTAGGAAAATTAAAGACATACAAGATCATTGATAATCTCCCTCGAGTTGGGAATGGGAATGATCATGAGAATGGTGAGCAAAAATCCCAGAACTACACATAAGGAACTGATGAATGACTGTAGAGAGAGAGATGGGACCAAAATCCTGCAGTGCCAGGCGTGTCCCAATGCTTAAACCAGTACATGTCCATGCCTATCTGAAGTTTGCCAAAGAACATATGCATGATCCAGAAGAGGATTAGGCGAATTTCATGAGGTCAGATGAAACCAAAATTAACTTTTTTTGGTCAAAACTTTTTGGAGGAAGAAGAATGTGGAGGTAGGAGAACTTACACTGTGGCTGACTAAATATTTTTGACCCCACTGCATACAAAACTCCTTTTCTGAAAAAGTCTATTCTGAAATAAAACCATACTTCTTATCTTCATTTTATTTCTAAACCTACATTGTGCTTTTCTTATTCTTCATGTTGTAGCTGAACAACTTTATCTCTCTGTAACTGCAGCTCTCCACATCACCCTCATTTCCGATTCTCATTCTCGATTTTTCTCCACTCCGTAGGCATCTTTTTACATTCCGTTGAGATTTTGTTAAAAAGTCAAGGTAAAATTTCCACTGCCATCTTTTCCAAGCCTATACTTGTATCATCATCTGGAACAACAGCTTTTCCATCTTTATTCTCTTTATAACTGCCCTAATATTTGGCACTACCTGGTTTACTACCTGCATCATCCAACTTTCTCTTTCCATAATTTTCTACATTCATCAGCTCCTGAAAATAACCTTCTCATTGCATCCTCATTATTTGACAGGATATTTTTATGTACATTGATGATGATTATAATCTGCTGTATATCCTTTACAACTCTGTTTCTTTATCTGGTCAATCAATAAAAGACCTTTATTAGTGTCACACCTCTCATACAGCCATTACTTCAGCTTATGCTTAGAACCTGTCTAACTACCGTTAGTATTATCGTTATCATTAGCCAATCTAGATTCAAAGCCCAAATCTACCCCTTTAATTTACAGCAAGTGCTTCAGGTAAAAATGTGCCTTAAGCAATTTGGACAGGAAGATTATTCCATCATTACCATTATTATTATTAGCAATGGTAAGTTTCAAGGACCTGGCGACATTTATGCAGTGCAGAGAATGTTTCGGGGTCTGTCAAAACTGTCTTTGAAAACGAGAGTGACTATTAAAGAGAGTAAGTCCTATAGGCCAGTGTCAGTGCCTTATAGTGGATGCCTTTTGTATTAAAAAAATACAATCAAAATACACTGAAAAAATATTTTTTAAAAAGTGTCCTTTCTAAAAATAAGATTTGTGTAAAGTTTATAACATTATATTATAACAAGCAAGAAAGCTGACAGTATGTTTTTGTAAGTAAAATGGTTCAGAATACCAGAGCAGATGACAAACAGTTTCACGACCTCACTAATCTGAACCTTTCAGATGAGAGAACAGGTGCACCACCATTTATGTTTCACTTGAAACTTGAGCCTCAGCAACTGTCACTAATGCTTGCTCTTCATGACTAGATTTTTCCACTCCACTTTCGGCCACATTTTGGTTCTTAATCTGTATATTATATAAGGAATAGGTTTTAGTTAAGGATAAGTTAATTTGCAGAAACATGGTTGAAGTCATGTGTTTTTTGTAAAAGACATTTGCAGAAGCCACCTTAAGTTGTGTGATGCCACCTATTTTTAAATGTGTATTGTGTATATGTGAATTTGTGGCTTCACTTATGTTCATTGCTAACATTATATCACATACACCTATTCATAAGACTATTTAATTGAGTATAGTAACTAATTCACTGTAATGACAGTGATATATTGTCACTTAATGTATTATTACTTAACCATGCTATTAATGTGGTTGGCTGTTTAGGACATATTGGCTTGCTATTCATAATACACTGAAAGATAATTAAAAGATGCCAACTGGTCATTAATACTGTTTGACAGAAATTATGATCTGCTGCCTGACTAAGTCAGAAATCAAAATTGTATTTAAGCAGCTACTGGTTTTACACATGTTCAGGTACTGGTTTACTTATTTCTGGTTACTGTCAGCATAGTATACGTTCTACCATTTGGCCAAATTGGCTTTTGTCCAGGTATAGCAGTTGCCTCAAATAGCAAAAGGTAGATTAACTACACTCCAGCAAATATTTTAGGCTCAAAATAGGTTTCAGTCTGGATACTGTGTAAGCCATTATATTTGGCCTACACAGTGTCCTGTTTTTGTCTTCTAAGAAAGTTCTGACAGAAGTATGACTTGGTCACTGTCTTTCTGTAAAATGCAGCATATGGCATTCACTATGAAACTCTTTACTTACTTAAGGTCAAACAAAAGCTCTGCGTGGTGTACCAAATGGTTTGATTTATTAGTCCATAGGTCCTCTATCAAATCGTCAGTAGTCCACTGAAGGTACTGCTTTGCCCAGACAAGCCTTTTATTATTTAGCAATACTAGTAGTGTATTTATTATGCCCTAACAGCCTAACATGTCTTATCTTTACAGTAAAAATAGAAACTTGTTTATTATTTCAGCCTGGAAAAAGGTGTTTTATTTATGAGAAACTGTTGATGCTCAATTACTTGTCTCCTGGTTTTATTGTGAACTTGCAAACAAATCAGATCTATCTTTTAAGACTTATAAACCTATGCGTCTCTTTTAATATTTTTTTATTGCTATTATTATAGCAAGGTGTAATAACCTGCAGTTTTGTACTTTCATTTTCCTATAGGATATTGTAATAAATTATTTAGCAACTCTGCTTATATAAAGAAAATGACATAAAGAAATGTTTGTAACATTTACAACCATATATACTTTAAACATTAATTTGTTGTGAAGAATCATAATTTCCCACCACATGTGAAATAATACTTTTAATAAATAGAAAAGAAACACAAATTCAAAGAACATAGCAAAACCAAGCAGGCAAACCAACAAAAACAGTAGTACTGGTTTACTTATTTCTGGTTACTGTCAGCATAGTATACGTTCTACCATTTGGCCTAATTGGTTTTTTTCCAGGTATAGCAGTTGTCTCAAATAGCAAAAGGTAGATTAACTACAATCCAGCAAATATTTTAGGCTCAAAATAGGTTTCAGTCTGGAAGTATGACTTGGTCACTGTCTTTCTGTAAAAGGCAGCATATGGCACACACTATGAAACTCTTTACCTACTTAAGGTCAAACAAAAGCTCTGCGTGATGTACCAAATGGTTTGATTTATTAGTCCATAAGTCCTCTATCAAATCGTCAGTAGTCCATTGGAGGTACTGCTTTGCCCAGACAAGCCTTTTATTATTTAGCAATACTAGTAGTGTGTTTATTATGCCCTAATAGCCTAACATGTCTTATCTTTACAGTAAAAACAGAAACTTGTTTATTATTTCAACCTGCAAAAAGGTGTTTCATTTGAGAAACAATGAGAAACTGTTGAAATACTTGTCAAATACTTGTCTCCTGGTTTTGTTCTGAACTTGCAAACAAATCAGATCTATCTTTTAAGACTTATAAACGTATGCCTTCTCTTTTAATATATTTTTTTTGCTATTATTATAGCAAGGTGTAATAACCTGCAGTGTTTTACTTTTTTATTTTCCTATAGGATGTTGTAATAAATTATTTTGCAACTCTGCTTATATAAAGAAAATGACATAAAAAATGTCTGTAACATTTAGAACTTTATATACTTTAAATATTAATTTGTTGTGAAGAATCAATATTTCCCACCACACGTCAAATAATACTTTTAATAAATAGAAAAGAAAAACAAATTTAAAGAACATAGCATAACCAAGCAGGCAAACCAGCAAAAACAGTCATACCATGTTTGTTAGGAACCCGGGGGATAACTCATGATACATACTAATAGAGTTGGTCCAGAAAAAGCACAAGGTGGGTTTTATACAAAAACGTATTATAATAAGTATACTAAAAAAATAATCAAGTAACCACTTAACAAACAAAATACCAAGAAAAAGATCCCACACTTTGGTGTGAGCACCATCATTTATGTCCTTGGCATGCCATATTAACAAACAAAAAGCCTACCCTTTAGAAAAACACCAGGATTAATGTTATATGTCCCCTTATGTAGGGACTGCTTTAAAAACACCTAAATTAATTAGCTTTGTCTTGGACATTGTGACAAAATTTGTCATACTCAGGCATGCCGCAAATTCCATTTGGTGGAGACATGGTCATTCCTGACTGCCTTTAAGTTTATAGAAAGGAGTACAAATTTGGGTTGGGCTAGGAGGTTTGCCACACCTTCATTGCCAATCTGCAAAACTAAAAATCTTCTAAAAATGAACCTACACTTCATTTACTGATCCTCTGATTTCTTGTCTGTTAGCATCCCTGCTGACATTGTCCTTGCCACTACAATCACTAAATTTACAACCCGTGCTTCATATCACGCATCAATGAGGAACATGGGAAAGAAGTATCAACTTACACTCAATAAACTGGCAGAACTTTGACTTTGAAAACCTAATTTTAGTCTACTGCTTTATAATTCCCCCGGGGTGTTGGTAGGCAGTCATTTGACTAAAAAAGATTTTTGTCATAGATCCCCATAATTGGTGTTCATTTGATTGACATCTGGGATGACATGCAGTGTAACAGGCAGTAGCCAGGACATGACCCTGGAGTGGGTTGAAAACATAAAGGGGAAGGAGAAAAGAGAAGAGAAAGAGTGGAGTCAGAGAGTCTCTGGTCAACCACTGCCTCCCAATACATGGCTCCAAACCCATCTACCTATAGTTTTTAGCTCCACGCTTCCAGGCCCCACCGCATCCTGGACATGGGTGCATCTTTAGCATCTCTGGCTCTTTTCAGACATTTGCAATTTAGTGGTTGTTTCCCCAGAGCTCTCCTCACTGGTCAGCTTTTCCCTCTGGCAGTTTACACTATTTATTGGTCTTTTCAGCCTTACAAACAACAGGGCATTGTTTGGAACAGTGTAGGACAAAAAGGATCAACCAAAGGCAAGAGACGGAGATTTCCGGACAATATATATTTGATATATGCTTGAAAGGAAAAAAATGTGCAATAGAGCAAGCATTAGGTGCTAAGCAATTTAATGTTCATTAAGTTTAAGTAAAAAATAATTTTTGGACTAAGAACAATCATTTTATATGCATTTTATTTACATGCAACCAATAATTTGGGGAAATATTTTATACATTAACATAGTAAGAGTGGTATGCAATCTATAAAAAAGATTTTTTGAAATAGACTTCTATTTCATGAAAGAAATACTAAACCCCGCATATATGCTGGCAGATCACTGCTTTGCCATGACTATATTTAAGCGTTCATTAAGGGTGAAAACCTTATTGCTTTGTATGTAAATCTTTGATTTAAGAGCCAGAAAGAATCTGTCACTGGGGATTTGGTCTGTATTACAGGACACTCTGTCTTACTACTTAAAAACAAAAATGAGAATTTGCAAAACGCATCAAGGGTAAAATGGTTTTATGAAGCAAATAATTCCCAATAGGCTGAAATCCATGTTCATGCATTGAGGAAAATACCTACAGTATAATAAAGGCAGCCCAACAGCGAAAACAGACGGCCATAATCCACAGTGATAATATTTCATTTGTGATCTATATTTTTTAATTATAGTTACAGAACTTTGTCCATCACTTAGTCAGCTGAATTGTACATTGGAAGAATGACTTGAAATCTATACTAGTATAAATGATTTCAATTTTAAATAAAAGTAAGCAACAGATTAGCCATATAAAAAGGTATAAATAGGGCCAGGATGAGAGTCTCCAAGCTCCTGTGTACTCCATATAGATACCATTTTCTGACATTGATACCATTTTTTGACATTTTGTGGCCATACCTGTGTTTGCCTTATCTGTTTGTTCTTTTGTGCTCTGTGTTCATTGATTGAATGACCGATAACATGTAAAGGCAGTGTCGTGAAATGGCCATTTAGAGCCTCAAATATATAAATATTCAATGTAGTGCCATATTTTAATGACAGCTTTAACTTGGATATACTCAATTGCTCCTGTGACTATCACTTGTAACCATTCTTGTCAAGAAATTGCCATAGATGCTTATGAGATATCAAAGACATATATGCTAAATAATATAAAGTAAGCAACATATATACTGTAGCTATTCACTCACAATTTTTAATCAATCAATTTATGCACCCATGTGTTCATTTAATTAGTTATTTATGAATATGTCTAATGCCAATATTTAACCATGTTAAATGTGCATGTTTCATATACACTCAGTTTCGAGAAAAAGTTATCTATTTGTAGCAAAATTTCTACAACATGTGTTCAACAATTACACATATTTAGTATCTGAAAAGCAGACATCTTACCCGTCCATTTTTTTCATATCCTTGTCTGCATCCTCAGGTTTCAGTCAATAATGTCTGGTGAATTATACATGAGGGACAAGCTGTGAAAGCCACTAGCAGAGGGTTTTAAACCAGAATCAATGATGCAAAGACACAAATCTCAATGTATAAAACTAAAATGTTTATTTATTTATTTGTTTTTTCAGGTCTTCTATGCCTCTGTCACACCAGCTAACAGGTGGCCTCAGTAATAAAGGGAGAATTAAAGCAAGCTGTCCATTTAGTGGTTCAAGCTTTGGTACTGCAGAAAAATAGTGTCATTACCCACACTGATTTGCAGTATGCTTGCAATGCCAGCTTGAACTGTATTAATGCTTGAACTTTGGCATAATTTCAGGTCTCCAGGTTTCTTAATCAGAACAAACACTTTGATCCCAATCAGTCTGGTTTTAGAGGTGTGGTCACTCCAGCAAGACAGCATTATTTTCTTTGACTGACTCACTTAAATCTGCCAAAGCTAACTCTCAATCCTCTGTCCTCATTCTGCTAGACCTTTCGGCAGCTTTTGATACAATAAATCATCAGATTCCACTGTCCACTCCATTAAAATTAGGTTTTTCTGGTACAACTTTTGAATGGTTCTGATCCTATCGAACAGGAAGGACCTTCAAAGTGTCATGGAATGGAGAGATCTCTAACTCACTGGTGTTCCTCAGAGTTCTGTACTTGGCCCTCTCCTCTTTTGATTATCATATGACATCACTAGGCACAGTCATTTAGGCACATGGTTTTCCTTACCACTGATATGCTGATGACACTCAGCTTCATTTGTCTTTTGCCCCTGACGACACCACAATCTCAAATCAGATATCTGCCTGCCTCAACGACATATCAGTTTGTATCATCTCAAATTAAATATAGCAAAAACAGAGCTTATCATAATCCTAGCTAAACCCTCAATCTATCATAACCTGACCTTCAAAATTGACGGCTCCACAATCTCTCCAACCGATTCGGTCCGTAACATTGGTTTCACAATTGAAACCTATTGAACCTAGCTTCCACAATCAGGCATCTACACTTAGTTCAGAACTCTGCAGCCCGACTTGTATTCAACCAGCTCAAGCAAACTCATGTTTCTGAAGCTGCTCGAATTCATTATAAGTCACCGACTCTGGCCTACTGGACCATTTCTGTATCTGCCCCCTCTTTCTGTCACTTTATCTTCATAATCCACTCCGGCTCATTCACTTCGCTCTAGTGATGACTGTCGCCTGGGGATTCCACCTCACCGAGGAGCTAATTCTCACTCTGTGGTGTTCACCACTGCAAAATGGTGGAACGATCTTCCCAACTCTGTCCGGAAGGAAGAGTCACTTTTTTTTAAAGAAACTGCTGAAAACGCATCTTTTTAACAAACAACTGTTGTATGAGAAAAGCTATTTCATAACTATTAACTTGTGTTGTTCTCATTTGTAAATCCCTTTGGATTAAAGTGTCTGCTACATGACTAAATGTAAATGTAAAGTCTCTGGAAATAGACTCACACTTGTTCGGTCACCTGTTGCAGCGTGGTGATTATTCATACGTCAACAGATTGCCCAGAGCCTGCTAACCTGCTTGGCACTATTATCCTTCTCCTAAGTACCCATCACAAATGGCCAGTTGACTAAATCAACAACATATGAGAAAGAGCAGAGGGAAGAACACAGTTCCTCTGCCACTGACAGCTATGAATGCTAATGCAATGCTAATGCTATGAGTTTAATTTTTGTTCCTTCGCTCTGTTGCACTGCCAAAAACACAAATATTATCTGGGGCGGCTGCTGCAGATATTTGGCTGTCTGGAGGGGCCGAATACTAATTTGCTTGGTTATAGTTTTAAATATTCATAGACGGTATGGAGTTCTGTGAATGCTCATGATTAAATTAAAAGGGGAAAACAAAACAGGATTTGTCTCCTTGAATCCAGTACTATCATTATGAATAGGGAGAAATGTGTGTGCAGCTGTATAAGATAATAACTGCAGAATCTCATTTTAATAAAAAAACCTAGTTTGAAATTTGTCAGGGTGTTTATAGATGCATTAAGGGAAAAAACATGTTATCTCTAACAAATTAACAGTATTAAATGACGCTAATTTAGCACACATGACAGGTCTTGGGGCATATTTTACAAAATATCTGCAATGAGTGATCTCATAAAGTGGTTACCCCAGACCCAGTGTTAAAAAAGTTCACACCTTTAAACCAAGGTTTACATTTTGTTAAGCCATTTGTAATCTGCTACGATATATTTATTCATTCAATTTCTTGTGTTGCTGAAGCCTATTCCAGCGATTACAGGGTGATAGGCAAAAGAAAATTATAGACAGGTAAACACTCCATTATGAGACTGCCAGAGCACAAAAATAAATGTGAAAAAAAACAACACAAATTTGTGTGCACTAACTCTACTCTAAACTCCATGGTAGTGGAGACGAAGAACTCATACAAAGTTTGAAAGCCATTTTTCAAATGACAGGATTTATTATCAAGTACATATCTTTCAGAACTCCAAAAACTCCAACAATGCAGACACGCGAACCCCTCCCTTATATCCCGAACATGCAAAGCATTTCTGGAAAACACACCAGGTCCCGGATGCCCAATCAGCACGTCCACAGCCACCCTCTCCATCGGTACCCCGGACTGCATCCACTGCACCATGTAATGCCCTCAGTACTACAGATCTCATGTCCCGTGTAACCACCGTCTGGGTCACTTGGCCGCACAGCATCGGATCCTACCACACCCGGCACAGCACTCCGTTGTCCAGCTGCAAACTGTTAAAGTTTGACTTTAGCCATTTAGCCACTGGTTTCCACATCAGCACCGCCTGCCAGTCTGGACAGCATGCCGCCCACAGTGCTTTGATGGCCCATGCAATCACTCTTTTGAACCCCTTACCTCGGCACGCTGGCATACTTACAGTCCACTTATGATCTAGCTCGCCAGCTGACCCTCCAGCTCCTTAAAATGCATCAGCCAGGTAAGTGATGCATGGTCAGTTCACAGTGTAAACATAGCTCCATACAACTAAGGCCAGAAATGCCACAGTCCAGCCATTACCGGCAAAAGTTCAACTGCATCACATGGTAATTCAATGATGAACTTCTCCCTAAACCTTGGGTAAACCAACACTGGACTGCTACACAGTTTTTCCTGCAACAGTACAAATTTCATCAGACTGCCTCATCAGACCATGCAAACTTAACTCCACATTCGGTGATGCGATGAAATATAGCAGCATTGTTCATGGAACCTGTAACAAACGGGAACCCCTTTCTTGCAAAGCACCCAGAAAAAAAACATACAGGGTTAATTCCCATTGGCAGGGCAACCTGACCACTTGTGCCTTTACCCAAAAATAGTGTATACCCACGTGCAACCTAAAATACGGACACACTGGAACTGCCACAATAAGTAATAAGGGGCTAGTCCAAATTATTCTGGAATCTAATTTATGGCCATCTTGTCATTCAACAGCATTTAATAATATAAACATTGAATTTAGCAGCTGGTCAGGTTTGGTTATTCCTGAGTGTTATCCATGCTTTGGTCACCAAAATAACAGTCATCCACAAAATCACAAATCACCATTATCACAAATTCAAGTTGCACAGATTTTAGTCTTCTAATGGAGAGCATGGTCACAAGCCATATGTAGTCAATATGGATGCAGTTCTGTTTAATCATCACTAAGCAGGAACAAACCCAAGCTATGCCGTGCCAAGTGGCCAGTTCATTAGTCATACTATGCCATTGAAATAGCAATCCGACAGTCAGATCAAAGCAAGCAGGGTCTTGATGGGAATGACAAGTCCCATAAATCAATACACTCATGAATCACGTCCTAATGATAGCAAAGACACACATGACACACACACACACACATATATATATATATATATATATATATATATATATATATATATATATATATATATATATATATATATATATATATATATATATTCTAAAACTATATAATATGGTTATTGTCCATTTAATATGGTCATTGTCCATTTAAGATGACAGCAATTCTAATAATGATTTACCTAATATTCACTTAATATTATCATTTACCTTTCGACTAATCACTTTAACTTTAAGAAAGCATCTGCACAATGGCAGCACACAAGTACAATACATTTTAAACAAACTTCAGCAAAAGATATGGAAATGTGGTATATTTTGTTATTCTATGTATGCCTTGTTCATGACTTATTCACATGGGTTGCATTAAAATGTCAGCCTGTCATGTAGATTTGCACCTTTGAGCCTGAATGCCAGGAACTGGTGTTGAGTGCAATAAGCTACTAGCACAGCTGAACAGATTTATTGGGCATTTAGATTTAAATCCAGACATTCAATCAAAAGTTAAGTGTTTTGCTAAATTTTAAAAATAAATAATACAATAACTTTTATACGAAAATAACATACATTGGCTTTTGTTTGGGCCACTCGGCATCTTAATGGTTTATTCATTATTACTTTAACCATATCCATCCATCAGGTTGTTTGTCAGCAGCTTGCACTTTTATATTCCGATTCGAATATAAAAGCGGTTCAGTTGAGCTGTCTATGCTTGTTGGACATTCATCCATCCATTATCTTCCGCTTTATCCTATATTAGGGACGCAGGGGGTTCCCCATGCCCATCCAGAGGAGAACGTTACGTGCGCTGGGCAGATACACCCAGGACAGGGTGCCAATCCATCGCTGGGCACACAGACACGCACACATACACACTCTATATTGGGCAATTTGGAGAACTCAATTGACTTGATCCATGTTTTTTGACTATGGGAGGAAACCGGAGAACCCAGAGGAAACTCACGCAGACATGGGGAGAACATGGAAACTTCACCCTGATGGGGATTCGCACCGGGAATCCCTAGTGTTGAGAGGCGAACGTTCTAACTACTAAGCCACCGTGCTGCCTGCTTGTTGAACAGAGTGGACAAAAACACTGGAGAGTCAAATAAGAGATAACATTTGAATATAGTGGTATTTTATAGGAATTTTACATGATCAGAACAAAATAGCAAGTAATTGTAAAGTAAAAAAAATAACTTTTTTTTTTTTATTTTGTAAAATCAAAAATATAAAGTGTGACACATTTGTACTTAGCCTAATGTTCTCTGATACCATTAAATAAGACACAAATTTAAAAATTGCATTTAAACATTACCTAAAAAGTAAACAGTGTGTGTGGCAGCTTATTGGTCATGGTATTGTGCTATTAATCTGAAGGTTATGGATTCAAATCAAATTCAAAAGATGTTACTAGTTTTGGATCTCGAGCAAGATTCTTCACTTATTGCTTTAGGTGTCTATATCATGACTGACCCTGAGCTCTGACCCCTGAGTTGCTTTGGTCAAAAGTACTTGCAAAAGTACCTACTAGAGTGATTTTTCTTGGTATAAATACCGCTGTTTTCTGCGGTTTGTTGGTTTGTTGGAGAACACAAGTGAACAAACAGCATCATGAAAACAAAGAAATACAACAGACAGGTCAGATATAAAGTTGTAAAGAAGTGGTAAGCATGTAATCTTACTGAGCTCTGTCCAATCCATTATTTGAAAATAAAAGGAGTATGGAACAACTGCAAACCTGCCAAGATATGGCTGTCCGGCCTGAATTCGCAAAACAGACAAAAGCCCATGATCACGCTTAATGAACTGCAGAGATCCACAGCTTAGCTGAGAGAATCTATGGGACAAATATGCCAATTACTGCACATATCTGGCAGTTTTTAAGAGCAACCCATGAGAAGGTCCATCAGAATGGATCTGTTCACTGTCATGTAAAGGCTTTGAGGGGGCAGCCCCTTACATTGATTTGAAAAAAAAATTACAACTATAAATAATCAGACGTATTAAAGAGGCTTTTATCTGTCCAGCAAGGTGCAAAAAACAAACAGCAACAACAGCTAAAGAGCTTAGGTTACAGAGGATTTTATTGTGACCCCCAATACAGAGACAGTGAGAAGCAGTGAAGCGAGTGAGTGGGCCCGTTTTAATTATCCTTGTCAATTCAGCAGTGATGGCCCAAATTTTCATCCACATTCCATTCCATCAACAGGTTTGGCAAAACTTACCGTGCTGTCATTGAAACTTGTCTCAGGACATCTTTACAACGTTCTAAGCCTGGATCCCCAAAGAAAAGGCTCACCTACCTAGTCTGTTTAGTGTGGCACCTCTTCTAAGACTTGTCATTCCAGGGAGACATGAACAAAAGATAAAACCCAAGCACTGCAAAAACTTTGTGTTGTACCTGTTTACTCTCTCAACATCCATCCAAATTACCAGCATGTTCTAATGTTTGCTTAAATTTGAGGTTTATCTTTGGCATTTACTCTTAGTCTTGAAATACTAAATCCACAAGACAAAAATAAACACTTCTTATTTTAAAGCCTCCATGAGATTTACCATGAGATTTATAAACTTACAATAATTGATAGAATATATCCAGTTATGTTGTATTTTTTGGCAGCAGCATGAAATAGGCATACTGTGTCAGAGATTGAACAGAATGTCAGTTAGGGCAAACAGAAAATAGTTACTTTTCCATCACCAGACTCAAACTGTGCTGAAATCTATGAATAATTCATGCTAAGGAGTGTGAACTATGTTAAAAAAGGTGTGGGCTTTTTTAAAAGAAAAGAAAAATGCTTCTTCTGTGCTGTGCATTTTATATTGTACAATGTTTTTCAGACCTCCATTTAATCTGACAAAGTGAGCATTTTGATCCTAGTGCAAGCATCCATATGAGATCGGTCTACCATTCCCATTTCACAAATAAATGTATAAAAATGTCTGCAAATTGTAATGTTTGGAGGTTAATACTGGTGAATGATAGTATGATGTAGTGCTGTAGTGTGAATTATGCATAAGGTTATTTATTGTGTGGTGTTGTTGTTTGCTAAATCTGACAGCTCGAAGTAGGTGAGTGCTAGTTTTCTGCGATAAGAGCATGAGGGTCAGACATTGCCCCTGGCCTAGCTGCACATAGTAATAGTGAATCAGAGCAACAATGACGTGATTTGGCCTACAGCATGACATAGAAAGAGAGAGACAAAGAAATAGGCACAGGATGTCATTCTCAAATATCTTATATCTCTTAAACATTTTAGACATTTCTAAAAACATAGAATTTGCATTCCATGTGTAAGGGGATTTTAACTGTGTTTATAAACTAATGATATTTTAAACCAAGGTCAAAAGATCATCTTAAATCGAGAATGTTGTACATCTGAATCAGAAAGACGTTGCTCAACAATTCCACTTCACTGAATATCATCTTCAGGTGGAGAAGATTTTAAACCACTTACTTTCTTAATGTCAGAGTAGTTCAACAACTGTTACTCCCAAACAAATAAAAAAAATATTATAAAATTTAAGGACTTGGGATGTCTTGCAGGGCGGCACAGTGGCTTAGTGGTTAGATCGAAAACATGGATCAAGTCAATTGAATTCTCCAAATTGCCCCGTATAGAGTGAGTGTGAGTGAGTGTGTGCCCAGCGATAGTTCGAGATGTTCTCCCCTGGATGGGCATGGGAAACCCCAACGCGACCCTAATAGAGGATAAAGCGGAAGATAACGGATGGATGGATGTATTGCAGACTGATGGGTTCAATTTTGCATTGTCTGGATGGTGTTTATGGTGTTTTTGAAGTTTATACTTTAGTTTCACTATTGCAGAGCAGCACGGTGGCTTAGTGGTTAGCACGTTTGCCTCTCAGCACTAGGGATTCCCGGTTCGAATCCCAATCTGGGTGGAGTTTCCATGTTCTCCCCATGTCTGTGTGGGTTTCCTCCATGCTCTCCGGTTTCCTCCCACAGTCCCAAAACATGGATTAAGGTCAATTGAATACTCCAAATTGCACCATACAGAGTGTGTTTGTGTGTGTCTGTGTGAGTGAGTGTGTTTGTGTGTGTCTGTGTGAGTGAGTGTGTATCCAGCGATAGATTGGCGACCTGTCCTGGGTGTGTTTGCCCAGCGCTTGAAATGTTCTCCACTGGATGGGAAAGAGGAACCCCACCGCGACCCTAGTGGAGGATAAAGCGGAAGAAAATGGATGGATGGATGAATCACTATTGCATTTTACTAGACAATTGTTAATAACAAACAATTCATTTATTAGTTTATTTATTTAGTATATCCACCAAATTTCTTTTTAAGTGTTTTGCAAAAATATTTTTATGCGTTTTATATTTTCAGAAGTCAAACTAAGTATCTAATTGAGTTAAAAGACAATAGTACAAAAAAATCAGCAAATTCAAATTTAAATTAACAAATAATAGATTTTGGGCCTGGGTATATATTCACTAGTCCACAGTCTGAGAGTGGAAAAGTACATTTTCTTCTGACATCGACACCATGTTTCACAGCTGGAACTAGGTTTTCATGCTGCATTTTTTCTCTAAGTATTCACTTTACATTTAAAACAAAAAGATATATATTTGGTCTCAAATGTCTAAAAAAGCTGGCTTTTTCATGTAAACTTAAAGAAAACTGCAGATGGGCAGCATTCTTCTTTTTGGCCAGCAGCAGCTGTCTCCTTGTAAATCTGCCATGATCACAATTTTTCTTTAGCATTATCCTGATGATGGACCTGTGAAAAATAACTAATTTCATAAAATTGCTTTAGTTGCTTAAAAGTTACCTTAGGTTCATTTTTTACCTTAAGAGCTATTGTACACCTTGCTCCTAGCATGACCTAAGATGGGCAACGGCTCCTAAATCAGACAATAATGATCTGACTGGTCATTACAAAATCTTTAGAGATGGGTTTGTAATTATTTACTACTTATGCACGTCGACAATTCTTCTTCCAAAAAAGATCATCAATCATCAGATGTACACACACATGCAGGCAGAATTTTTCAGAGGAAGAGGAGACATAAAAAAGTTATGCAAATTGCATGCACCAAAAGATTTTTAAACAAACATTGTGAGGAATAAATTTAGTGACACCCACATGTGAAAACCACAGCATATGGTTCAACATGGTTCCAATATGGTTCCTGTGAGTCATACAATATGTAGCTAGTATTGACAGATGTTATTGTTAGTGAGTAGTTAGCACACCTCATCTCACCACAAAGTGCCCCTAGGTTTACTTCCTAGAAAGTGTGGTCAGGATCCTTTCTGTGCAGAATCTGTATGATCTCTTTTGTTGTGTGAAATTTTAAATCTGATTCTAGTGTACAAGTATATGCTAGTAGTCTAATTAATAATACGAAAATGTGTGTAAATGTATGAATAAATATGTTTAGCCGTACGTCTGCACTGTAAAGGACTAGTGATCTGCCTAGGGTCTTTCGTTACCTTTCGCCCTAAAATCGATGGAAAGGGTTCTAGAACCCCATGTGACCCCATTAAGGATAAGTGGGAGAAAGAAAGCAAGATTCTTTAAGGAAGAAAGCTAGATTTAACTAAATTAAAAGCAGATTTGTTTGATAAATTAATAAAGTTATTACATTAATTGCTAAATAAATTCAACAAAGTTATGGCTTGTAATTTGCTGGACACAAATAAGGTAAAAGTATTGCAGCAATGCTTGTTGAAATAGCTACTAAAATAGTTAAATAATCCATATTTATATATATCCTTGCTGGCACACTGAGCAGCACTTGTAGCCATTGGTAATTCACTTAACTGAAAAGCATTGGTGCTGATTTGACTGCAGTTTCAGCTGGCATGAGCAGAAGGCCCATGCTGCTTCCAACTGTCAACAGTGTCCATTAACTATGATAAATCACTCAGCCTCCTCTGAATCCAATCAGAAAGCCCTCAGGAAGACGGTGGCCTGGTCAGCTTGGTCTAAATGATTTTTTGGTCAGAGTGAGGTCATTACAAAGACTGAGTGCAACAGGGCACATCTGTACACTTTAATCATATTACAGCTGGAAAAGTGTTGTCTGGAGCATAGCGAATGTTCAAACCCCACGAAGTGGCATAAGCTCCTCATAAAGAAATTGCTATTACATGCTCCTAAGACAGAAACAGAAGCATAACATACAAATAATCCATGCATACCCAACCTATTAGAAAATGTAGTTTAGTCATTTAAAATGAACAAGCAGCAATGAAATGTGAAATATAATTCTATTCTAAGTTTACTAAGATGTTTTTTTTTAACTGGCTTGTGTTTGATGGTGTAGTAATTGAAGGAAATTCCTTCTACTACTGAAAGCCTGGATTTAAAACTAAATTGCATGCCCAAAATAATGAAGAGGCATACATAAATTGTGATAATGATTATAATGTATGCTTTTAAAAAGTGTAGTATATACACTTTACTTTTAAGAACCAAACTTTAAAAAAAATATATTTGTAAAAAAAAAAAAAAAGATCATACACAATATACTATAAGTACCTTGACCCAATTGTAACTCATGTACCTTGGCACTCAACTAAACATCTACAAAAGAACCAAATATGGTAAAACTACCAAATGACATGACATGATCCATATGTATGTGTTTAAGTCAACGCCAGTTTTTAAACTGAAAAGACCTTATAAAGAGTAAAGTTTGCTTTCTTGTTACAGCTGCTGACAAAATTATAGTTAGATAGATAAAATAAAAACATTGGTTTTACTAAATAGTAGTTTAGTTTTGCATAAATAGTAATTTAGTTTTGCATACAGACCGAGTAAAAAGAAAGTAACCATTTCAGAAAAATACAAACCAGCTATAAGCTATAACTAACAAGCATATACGCTTCATATGAAACCTAAACTTACATATGACCTTTTATTAATGTTTTTAGTATTTTGTGTACCAAAATATTATGCATGGGAATTTCCTGTTTCAGTTTTGATGTAATGAAGTAAAAAAATGTGCTGTTAAAATTATGTGGTTTTTGAAGACAATTAAACAATTAAAAAACCTTGGGTATCTTTAGGAAAATAAAACATGATCTAATTGCTTGTAGAAGTGGTAGTAAAAGTTTAACTAGATGTGGTAGTAATAATATTAAAATATTATCATATCTAATTTTTGTGTGATTGTAGTGATATTGCTATATCCCGATGTAGCTACTTTTATACATTATCAATGTTATTAATAAAATTATTATCCTATCCCAGCTTTATTGTAATGCTCTGCTTGCTAGTCTCCCAGCTTCCACAATCAGGACTCTACAACAAATTCATAACTCTGCAGCCCAACTTGTGTTCAACCAGCCCAAGCAAACTCATATCACTCCACTACTCATCTCGCTCCATTGGCTCACTGCAGCTGCTTGCATTCAGTACAAGGCACTGACTCTTGCCTACAGTACCAATTTTGTATCTGCCACCCTCTTACCTTCACTCTGTATTGTCAAAATACACTCCAACTTGTTCACTACCTTCTGGTGATGAATGTTGCCTTGTGATTCCATCTCACCGAGGTGCTAATTCTCACGCCATTGCGTTTACCACTGCTAAATTGTGGAACGATCTTCCCAACTCTGTCCCTAAGGCGGAGTCACTTAGCATCTTTAATATCTTTAATAACAGAAAACAAATCTCTTTCATGCAGGATAGGATAATGATCAGGTATGAAATATTTTGAATATATTTATTTATTTATAACTATAGTATAGCTGGGTTCTTTCCTTAAATACTATCTTATGTGTTCACATTTGTAAGTCGCTTTGGATAAAAGCGTCTGCTAAAGGACTAAATGTAAATGTATTAAAAATGAAATACTTAGTGTCTGTGATTTCATTGCGATGAATTCCTAACTACATTTTAGGTTTATCCCAGGAGTGCACTCTCTGCTGTGAAGAAGCACACCTCATCATCTAGTCCTGTGGTCCACATGGTGATCAATAACACCGTGTATCCATCATTCGCTTATGTCTTTACACTCTTTAACTTGCCACATGTGCCATCAAAGCAAATACCCTTTCTCTTTACTTTGCTAGTGTGAGAGTGCTTGACCTCGAAACTCTCCAGATGGTTTTTGGGGTGTTTGGGGAGTCATGAAAAGCATAACATAAAGGATGAGCTTAATATTAAGTAACGATTCATTACCATTACTGTTTGCTGTGTTAATATCCTGATGATCCATTTAGCCTATAGATGATCCCTAAAAGCTCCCAGACGAAATGTTCTTAAGTTGCTACATAATGGCTGATTGCAAAGCCATTTTAAACTGATAATTGGTGAACCATTTTTTTCCTTCCTTCACACTCTTTAGAGTAACAAAACATTTGGCTTTTCCTCTCCAGTGCCTGCACATCTTACTTAGTGATGTAACTATATATGTGAGTATTAGCAACACCAGGTTAATCCTTTGATCCAGTTCAACAGAAGAGCTTTGGAGAGAGAACAAGAATAAGCATGCGTCTAAAATCGATATTTTTTTGTATGTGCAACCTAGAGTTTCTATTTTAACATGCCGCTATATCGATTTGCTTTCACAGGAGATTTCTAGCCAGGTTTCAGCTAACACTGAGAGGAAAACAGGTCATTTACAAGAACAGAATGCCTGGAAAAAGATCTGGAAAAATGATAGCCCCCTTAGCTGACATGAGCTAACAGGACTTATAGGCCAGCATGAGGAGAGGGCTGTAGTGGAGCACAACACAAAAGAGCTTTGTGTTAAAATGAGTGACACATCCCCAGGCTAGTGGCATGCTACACTGGCCCATTATTGTGAAAATCATAAAAAAAAATTGGCTTTAAAGGGTGAGCTGGTTAGAAGTTACCCTTAAAACACTGTTACAAAAGAAGAAATGCAATAGCACTGACTGCTGCCAAATGTCTGTATCTTGTCCACTATAACTATATTCATGACTAAACAATTTATGGAACTAATCATATTATATTCTAAAAGCAGGGATGAGGGTTTTGTAGAACATTAATTAATTAATTAATTAATTTGTTCTCTTCTGCTTAATCCTTAATTAGGGTCACGATGGTCACTCACTCACAACACACATACACACACACACACACACACACACACACACACACTCATGCCCTTACGTTTTGGGCGCTGGGCAGATACACCCAGGACAGGGTGCCAATCTATCGCTGGGCATACACTAACTCCCACAGACACAAACACAAACACACTCTATATGGGGTAATTTTGGAGAATACAATAGACCTTGACCCATGTTTTTGGACTGTGGGAGAAAACAGGAGGAAACCCACGCGTACATGGGGAGAACATGGAAACTCCACCCAGATTGGGATTCGAATCGGGAATCCCTAGCGCTTAGAGGTGAACGTGTTAACAACTAAGCCACCGTGCCGCGTCTGCATAAGAACAATTTACTTTTAATCAGTACCTCACAACTTAAATGTAACTATTTATTGTGTGAAATTGTAATGTCTACTACCTCACCATAGGTCTGAGGAATCGTATTTTCATTAATATGTATGTCCTGTACATATTCAGTTTTGACAAAAATATCTGAATTTGTATTTGACACTGTATAGGGCAATATATATTTAAAGCATTTAATTTACCTTAAATCCATGTTTTTGGGCTATGGGAGGAAACAGGAGAACCTGGACGAAACTCATTCAGACACAGGAAAACATGGAAACTCCACCCAGATTGGGATTTGAACCTGGAATCCCAAGCAATGAGAAGTGAACTTGCAAACCACTCAGTATTTAAATACTTTTGGCCACATATCATACATAACCAAGACAATTAGATATAATTAAATAAGCAACAGTTCAAAATGTTTATTTTTGGCGTTTTTTTTTTTTTTTTTAAATTACATTATTACAATAAAATAACTTATGCTTGTTAACGCTTTTCTTCTAAAAATCTTTTTCGTAGATTTTTTCCATGTCTTGTCTCAAGTTTGTGCACTTCATTTTATTGTCTGATTCTTTTTAATGATTCTTTTTAATTCAATGTACTAATGTACATGGAAAGTCAATACTATACTTTGAACTCTGTCACTATCACTTAATTCACGGTCATTTTGCTTTAAATTCCGATTTTTTAGGTCATGATTCAATTCAAAATCGATTTTCAATTTAGAATCGATTTTCGATTTAGAAACGATTTTATCAGTTCAAATTGTTTTTAAATTTTGTTTAAATTATGTGATTGACAAAATGAAACAACAATGTAAACAAATAGAACAATTATTTAAAACAATAGTTTTAGGTTCCATCCTGTATCATATCTTTTTGCATCATTTTATATTTGTACGAAAATAGGATTGTGCAAAATTAAAATGAGCAGTATTATGTTTTATTCATTCATTCATTATCTCCCGCTTATCCTCTATTAGGGTCGCGGTGGGGTTCCCCATGCCCATCCAGGGGAGAACATCTCGGATTATGTTTTATATATTTTTTATTATATCATATTTTATCATATAGTATTATATTTTCTCTCCTACTTGGATCACCACCTTACCGTGGTGGAGGAGTTTGCGTGCCAGAATGATCCTAGGAGCTATGTTGTCTGGGCCAAAAAGCCCCTGGCAGGGTCTCCCAAGGCAAATTGGTCCTAGGTGACAGGCCAGACAAAGAGTGGTCCGAAAAAACCCCTATGAAAAAAGACAACAAGAACTTGTGTACCCTGCCCGATATAGGGTTATCGGGGCCCCACCCTGGAGCCAGGCCCGGGAATGGGGCTCGTCAGCGAGCGTCTGGTGGTCGGGCACTTTCCCATGGTGCCCGGCCGGGCCCAGCCCTAAGGAGCTACATGGGTTCCCCCTCAAATGGGCTCACCACCTGTGGGGGGGGGTAGTAATAGGGGTTCGGTGCAGTGTGGATCGGGCAGTGGCCGGAGGCGTGGGCCTGGGCGTCGCGATCCTCGGTTGTTAAAATTGGTTTTCGGAACTTGGAACGTCACTTCACTGGCAGGGAAGGAGCCTGAGCTTGTGCGGGAGGTTGAGAGATACCGGCTAGATATAGTCGGGCTCACCTCAACGCACAGCTCGGGTTCTGGGTCCAATCTCCTTGAGAGGGGCTGGACTCTGTTCTTTTCTGGAGTTGCCCATGGTGAGAGGCGTCGGGCAGGTATAGGCTTTCTCGTGGCCCCCCGGCTTGAGGCATGCATGTTGGGGTTTTCTCCGGTGGACGAGAGGGTAGCGTCCCTACGCCTTCGGGTTGGGGAACGGGTACTGACTGTTGTCTGCGCTTATGCGCCGAATGACAGTTCAGAGTACCCAGCCTTCTTGAAGTCTGTGGGGGGGGGGGGGGGTACTAGAAAGTGCTCCCCCTGGAGACTCTGTAGTCTTACTGGGGGACTTCAACGCTCGCGTGGGCAATGACAGTGAGACCTGGAGAGGTATGATTGGGAGGAACGGCCCCTCTGATCTGAACCCGAGTGGTGTTCAGTTGTTGGACTTCTGTGCAAATCACGGTTTGTCCATCACGAACACTATGTTCGAGCACAAGGGTGTCCATAAGTGCACATGGCGCCAGGATACCCAAGGCCGTAGTTCAATGATCGACTTTGTAGTTGTGTCATTGGACTTGCGGCCATGTGTCTTGGACACTCGGGTGAAGAGAGGAGCTGAGCTGTCAACTNTGTGCTTTGTGGATCTGGAGAAGGCTTTCGACTGTGTCCCTCGGGGTATTTTGTGGGAGGTGCTTCGTGAGTATGGGGTACATGGCTCCTTACTACGGGCCATTCAGTCCCTATATTTGCGAAGCAGGAGCTTGGTTCGCATGGCCGGCAGTAAGTCGGACTTGTTTCCAGTGAGGGTTGGACTCCGTCAGGGCTGTCCTTTGTCACCGGTTCTGTTCATCATTTATATGGACAGAATTTCTAGGCGCAGCCAGGGGATGGAGGGTGTCCGGTTTGGTGATCTAAGGATCACGTCGCTGCTGTTTGCAGACAATGTGGTCCTGTTGGCATCATCAGGCTGCGGACTTCAGCTCTTGCTGGATCGGTTTGCAGCCGAGTGTGAAGCGGCTGGGATGAGAATCAGCACCTCCAAATCTGAGGCCATGGTTCTCAGTCGGAAAAAGGTGGAGAGTCCTCTCTGGGTCAGGGATCAGATCTTGCCTCAAGTGGAGGAGTTTAAGTATCTCGGGGTCTTGTTCACGAGTGATGGTAAGATGGAGCGTGAGATTGACAGACGGATCAGCACGCAGTCAATCTACGTTCCGACCCTCACCTATGGTCATGAGCTTTGGGTAATGACCGAAAGAACAAGATCGCGAATACAAGCGGCCGAAATGGGTTTTCTCCGCAGGGTGGCTGGGCTCTCCCTTAGAGATAGGGTAAGAAGCTCGGTCATTCGGGAGAGACTCGGAGTGGAGCCCCTACTCCTCCGCATTGAAAGGAGCCAGTTGAGGTGGTTCGGGCATCTGGTAAGGATGCCTCCTGGGCGCCTTCCTAGGGAGGTGTTCCAGGCAAGTCCGGCTGGAAGGAGGCCCCGGGGAAGACCCAGGACACGCTGATTATATTTGGATGGATTATATTTTCTTACATAAAAAACATTTAGAAATGAACATTCATTCATTATCTCCCGCTTATCCTATCCTTATTAGGGTCCCGGTGGGGTTCCCCATGCCCATCCAGGGGAGAACGTCTCGGGCACTGGGCAGATAGACCCAGGACAGGGCGCCAATCCATCGCTGGGCACACACTCACTCACACAGACACACTCTATATGGGGCAATTTTGAGAATTCAATTAACTTGATCCATGTTTTTGGACTGTGGGAGGAAACCGGAGAACCCGGAGGAAACCCACGCAGACACGGGGAGAACATGGAAACTCCACCCAGATGGGGATTCGAACCGGGAATTCCTAGCGCTGAGAGGCGAACGTGCTAACCACTAAGCCACCGTGCCGCCTAGAAATGAACAAATAATTCAAAATATATTAATACAAATGTTTACTATAGTGCATTAGCCTTTAATTGAAACTAAAATACAGACTTTACAGTCATAGTGCATTTATATTTAGCAAATCATTAAAACTTAATATTAAAAATAAAATACACACTTCAGTCTTTTGAACTATATTGGACATTCACTACATTTTCAAAAACCTTAAATATTAAATATATTTTTAACTTCTGTTAGTTCAGGGTGATGTCACGCCAAAAGGGCTCGTGCATTTATCGTTTTTCCAAACGTTTTTTCGGTTTCATTTTACACTCGTTGCAAACAGTTGTGTTCATGTCGAGCTCTCTCTTCCTGGCTTTAAAAGCCAAACACTGGCTTTTAGCGCCGACGGGGTGGGGGTGGGGGATGGAATCACGCTAGCAAACTACAACGGGAGCGTGCTGTACGGTGGCCGAGCGGAAACGTAATGAGATATGCAGTACGCTCGGGAGGGGGCGTCAAAATAAAACTTAAACACACTTAAAAATCGATTCTTGGGCGTTGTGAATCAATTCAGAATTGCCGGGACTACGAATCGCGATTCTTTGAAGAATCGATTTTTTTTCTACACCCCTAGTTGATTAATATAGCTTCCTCATTTTTGTCACTGAATGTTCCTGTTTTAGTACATTGAATAAATAATTATCTGTCATACTATCTTGTTCTTTGTCACACTTCTGACAGGGATGTCTACATGTCTTGTTGTCTTGTGAATGTACCTGACAAACCTGACTGTGGATCAAGACCTGCTTGTGCCTGTACTCTGTTCCATCTGTTCTCTGTCCATCTAAAAGCATGGTTTGTGTGTGTGTGTGTGTGTGTGTGAGTGTGTGTGTGTCTCTGCATTTGCCCTGAAGATCCGTTTAAGCCAGTAGGTGGCCTTGTTTACCGGCCACACTCAGTCTGTTCCATGACTATTCCAAGGGTGGTTGAGAGTTTGTTTTGGCCTCAAGGTTCTGGTTTAAGGAGTGCAGGCACACCAGTGTTCCTAAATAGCCCTGATGACACACCTAAAATGGTTTCTGGTTCCCACAACACATAGATGGTCAAGAGGATGATTCTGAACAAGTGTGTGGTCCTCAGAGAAGTCCTAAGCCAATTATGTAACCCCAGTTACTCACATAAAACATATAGGTGACCAAGACCCAGTTTTGCATGGTTTCACCATTTTCATAGCTTGTTTTTGTTTCTTCCCTCTAGAAACCTCTCTCTGTCACTTTTGCATATGTTTTAATTAACTTCGGATTCTGTTCAGCTGCCTGTTTGTTGTACTTAACTATTTGCAATTAGCATGTTAGCCATAAGCTTTCAGGCCAGCTGTTGGCCTCTGTTTATTTTAACTGTTCAGTTCTTAATTTACAGCTACCTGTCTTAGATTGTTTGTCTTTTTTGGTGGTTAGTAGTTAGATTTCATGTCACCTTTCTTAATTTATTAAAATAATATTTAGTTTGATGCTATTTGTTATTGCTGTAGCTCCAGTTTTATGGTAATCCTGCTTTTATGTTACATTTGTCACATTTGTTTTTATGTTACATTTGTTCTTTGAGTTCTGTTATCACATATTTATTTCTAAGCATTGGCTTGTTATTGGTGTGGCTTATTTTTTGTGTTTGTTAACATTGTGTTATCATTATATCATACTCAAGTATTATTACCTAGGGGATTGTTCCTTGTTACATAGTTTGTGTTTTAAGCCTAATCATCGCCTTTTGATTAAACTTCCTCTCTCAATTAAGCATTTGAACTCACTTTATATTTTCAAATTCAAAAACATTATTTTCATTTTTTTAATACAATGGTCATCTGCTTTACGATAAAATTTTATAGCAGTGCAGCCATTATTTAAAAAAAAGGCTTCCACCACTTCATCAAATGTTGACTTGTTAAAATAAATCCTATTTCAATCCAATTATCCATGTTAATTACAAATTCTTTGTAGCTGTTAAACATTATCTGCCTATTGCAAACTTGCTAAATAAATATGCTTTGGTTTGTAAATGCTGAATTTCTGATTAAGAAGTTTTTTTAGGCTGTTAAATGTGCATATTCAATGTAAATGAAATGTACTCATTAAACACTTTGAACTAAATGTCTAAATATTTTTACATCATGTTCAGCTTTCCAAAGACAACAGAAATGAAGATATTACAAACAATAAAAAAAAATATATTAAAAAAACCATAACCTTTTTTTAAATAACTTTTTTAAATAAGTTTTGAAAAATTATTAAAAACAATATTTATGCAATAATCACATTTGGTCAATTTTATGCAAGATCAACCAACAAAATGGAGAAAATATAACACAATATTTCACATACAAGTGATTATTGTTGGTGCTTGACAGACCTGACAAATGGGCTACAGTTAACCTCTATTCAGGATTAGTGCGTTTCAAGTGATCCAATTAAGGTGCTTAGAAATTGTACACAGTACACATGGAAGAATATTTAATAGATACCAATTGCAAACTGGACTATGTGCCTTGGCATCCTAAGTCTTCAAAATCAGCAAAAAATTAAGATTTTATTTTCATATGTAAACAGGAACATGACAGAAGAAACACTTGCTACACTTGCAGGGTGGCATTCTGTCTGGCTCTTCGTGGCACATCAATTTTAGGATGTGTGGCAGAGAAATATGTCTCGCCTGGAAAGATGCCACAACAGATGTTTTTTCACAGAGCACATGCTGCCCCAGGTTGTCGCACACACACACACACACATACACACACACACACACACACACACACACACACACACACCTCCAAATTATCAAAATAAGGTCTTCCACTCACTTTCATAGCCACATGTGTATAAAATAAAGCACCAAGGCATGCAGATTGTTTTTACAAATACTTGTAAAGAATGGCTCTCAGGAGCTCAGTGAATTCCAGCATGGCACTGTAACAGTCAACTGTCAGCTGCATCTCAGCCACAAAGTGGTAAGCCACATAAACTGACAGAGCAGGGTCAGTGGATAGTGCGAGTGACTTTCTGCAGAGTCAATCACTACAGAACTCTAGACTTTATGTGGTCTTGAGATTAGCTCAAGAGGAGTACGCAGAAAGGTTCAGGAAATGGCTTTCCATGGTCTATCAGCTGCATCAAAGCCATAAATCACTAAGTGTCACGCAAAGCATCGGATGCAGCGGTACAAAGCACACCGCCACTGGACTCTAAAGCATTGGAGACAAATTCTCTGGAGTGAGGAATCACGCTTCTCCATCTGGCAATCTGATGTACGAGTCTGGGTTTGGTGGTGGCCAGGAGAATGATACTGCATTGTGCCATGTGTAATGTTTGGTGTAGGGGGATTATTGCGTGGGGTTGTTTTTCAGGAGCTGGGCATGGCCCCTTAGATCCAGTGAAAGGAACTCTGAATGCTTCAGCATACCAAGACATTTTGGACATGCTACCAACTTTGTGGGAACAGTTTGGAGCTGGCCCCTTCCTTTTACATCATGACTGTGCACCAGTGCACAAATCAACGTCCTTAAAGACATGGATGAGTCTGGTGTGTATGAACTTAAGTTCGGACCTAAACCCAACTTTGAGATGAATTAGAGCGGAGACTGAGAGCCAGACCTTCTTGTCCAACATCAGTGTGTGACATCACTAATATGCTTCTGGAAGGATGATCAAAAATTCAAGCTGCAACTGGTCTGACCAACGTCATATTGAACCCTATGGATTAGCAATAATATGTCACTTAAGCTCATATGTGAGTCGAGGCAGGTCAGTGTATTACTTTTGGCACTACTATTCTTTATACCTGTTAACGCTGCCTGGCTGCTCAAGGATAATGTCCCCCCACTGATCATTGGTACTCACAAGGTTTCATTCTAAAGAACAGAAGAAATACTCGAAAGATTCCTTGTCACTGTCACTATACCTTGCTCATAGGAGGTTCATGTATGGAGACCCTGTTGTATAAATGAATAAACCTTTTTTGATGTTACGTTTGGAGAAAGTAGAATACTGCTTTTCAGCATAAAACCCTGCTCTGGCCCAGAGTGGCCTTCCATTATTGATTGAAAAATTTATTCTGAATTATACAAGTAAATTTTAATGGGAAATGTAGAAAAACAACAACCCCAAGCAAGTCATTCTACCAAAGAATAGTATTAAGAAAAATAAGGCTAATATGTAGTAAAGGCAAAGTCAAATATTGAACTTAATCTAACATGTTTTGTGGAAGAACCTGAAACAAGCAGCTTATATGAAATGACCTACAGCCATAACAAAGTTAAAGCTGGACACATTACATACATACTATATAAAGCTTTCCTAAGAAAATTGTAAGGTGTTACAGGTGCAGAGAGGACACCCTTTTGAATAATGTCAAAGAAAAAAAATCATTCATATATATATATATATATATATATATATATATATATATATATATATATATATATATATATATATATATATATATATATATATGTGTGTATATATATATATATATACACTGTATATACAGCCCTACCAAAGTGGAATCAGGTAGGTAAAAGCATTATTGGTAATAGATTTTGTTTGCAAAGGCTAAGAAGCTATGCATATATTTTGAGTTATTTGAATGAGTGCTGCCTACAGTGTTCTGTTGTCTGGTCAATGCATGCCTTGAAGAGGTGTTGGCTTCACAGCCATACACATTTTCACAATTCGTTGTTTTGGTACCACTGTGGTTGGTACTAACGCAAACAAAAAATTTACCGAACAGAATCATTAACCACATAACAGTGCGTAAAGCCTGGGTGCCTTTAAGCAAAGCATAATGTGAAAAGAAAATTATTTGCTTAGGTTTATTTTTGCATGTTTATTTTGATTTTAAGAACATGTTGATGTATTTGCAAAATTTATGTCCCTTACAAGCACTTAGACAATCCTGAGCATGTCTAAGCAGACATGCTTGGTGCTGGGTCATTGTTGCAAAATTTTCCTCTATGTCTTAGCACAATCAGTACTAGTCGTGCTGCATTAGATCTAGTGGGTGTTCATCTTGTTTTGATTTATTATTTTACAGTGGGGTGCATGTTCTCTAAATCATGTTAAGCACACCAGTGTGGTGGTAAAAGTAGCATGCATCCTGAAGTATGGTATTAATTTAATTGCATTTTCAAATATTGTTAATATTTTTTTATTTAATTAATTTGATCTTTTTTGTTGTATTTGTTTTTTCTGTTGTGTTTGGATCTGTGATTTTTAGAATTTGTTTTTACCATAAATTTCTATGACAGAAGAAGGATCTATTTTTTTGTGTTTATCCCCTTTGGCATAATATCGACATAAAAAGACTGAATTACTACTTAGAGATTTTCAATACTTAGAGCAAACTGCCTATTACACTGTGAGTCACATACTATTTTTTTCATAAGTGACAAATGCTGTCAATTTAATTGGAGCCTTAATCCACAAACTTGAGATATATTGTTCATTACATTTCTATTTAAACAAAACTGTAGCCTTTTCATGTTTATGTGCACTTAGTGACAACATTGGTGATCACTTTGTGACTGTGCAGAAAGAGTTTTTTTTTAGATTTTCCATTTGGCCGCATTTTTAGAGAGCTTGTGAGCAAGCATGTATAAAACACAGGAGGACATGTCTGTGCTCGAGGGTGCATTAATGTAAAATGAGTTGTGTAGTGCAAGTTCAAGCTATCTTTCTCTTTGGAACTAATGGTGTGGCATTAATACAAAGTCAACTCATGTCTCAGAGACAGAAAAAGAAAATGATCAAAATGGATTATGACTGGCTTTCTATATAGATAAGTGCTTCACAAGAAACAACCAAACTACCCTAGGAGTAATTTCATGAAAACCTACAGCACAAATCAAAAAAATTACTTTTCACAGTCAAAAGTAAATTTAAAAAATTGTAGGGTCTGAGGTGATTTTAACATGCAGTAATTTATTTGGTTTTTTTTTGTATTTTTTTTTTATATTCATTGTATCTACTCTATGGCCAACAGACTTTCTGCAGCATTGTAATTTCAAAATATTCTGACAGTTTTTAATTATTTTTGTTTAGTACAATTAACTCAGGGGCCACTAAGTCACTTATGAAAAAAATAGTATGTGACTTACAGTGTAATAGGCAGTTTGCTGAGTCTCTAAGTATTGAAAATCTCTAAGTAGTAATTCAGTCTTTTTATGTTGATATAATGCCAAAGGGGATAAACACAAAAAAATAGATCCTTCTTCTGTCATAGAAATTTATGGTAAAAACAAATTCTAAAAATCACAGATCCAAACACAACAGAAAAAACAAATTCAACAAAAAAGATCAAATTAATTAAGTAAAAAATATTAACAATATTTGAAAATGCAATTAAATTAATACCATACTTCAGGATGCATGCTACTTTTACCACCACACTGGTGTGCTTAACATGATTTAGAGAACATGCACCCCACTGTAAAATAATAAATCAAAACAAGATGAACTAAAGAACACCCACTAGATCTAATGCAGCACGACTAGTACTGATTGTGTGGCTTAGTGGTTAGCACATTCGCCTCTCAGCGCTAGGGATTCCTGGTTCGATCCCCATCTGGGTGGAGTTTCTATGTTCTCCCAGTGTCCGTGTGGGTTTCGTCCGGGTTCTCCGGTTTCCTCCCACAGTCCAAAAACATGGATCAAGTCAATTGAGTTCTCCAAATTGGCCCATATAGAGTGTGTGTCTGTGTGAATGAGTGAGTGTGTGCCCAGCGATGGATTGGCGCCCTGTCCTGGGTGTATCTGCCCAGTGCCCTAAACGTTCTCCCCTGGATGGGGATATATCCATCCATCCATTATCTTCCGCTTTATTCTCTACTAGGGTCGCGGTGGGGTTCCCCATGCCCATCCAGGGGAGAACGTTTCGGGCGCTGGGCAGATACACCCAGGACAGGACGCCAAACTCCACACAGATTGGGATTCAAACCGGAAATCCCTAGCGCTGAGAGGCAAACGTGCTAACCACTAAGCCATGTCACACCCCCTATATATATATAGTATACATAACTTTGGGAACAGAACAGTTGTATGGATTGGATCCACCTGAATCTTTTTTAATGTATTGTATATAGGCTTTGTTGAAATAAATTTTTTATTTGTGTGTTTCTGTGCAAAACATGGCGGTGGGTTATTTGGCTTGGGCGTGCATGGCTTTATTATTGATACACTTTATAAAAACAGCAGTCATGTGGATTTATATTATTAAATATGCTAATTGATTGATAAATTGAGATTTTTAAATGATGTTCACTTTACCTATTTTGTTTACCTTTATATATTTTGTACAAAATGTAAAATACCAAAAATATGGTAAACTGTTTTTATATTCATCTTCATATCTCAGAAATGTCTTTAGGGTACAGCAAAACTAATTGACTTCACCCATTTTTAAACTTTGGTGTTTAATTTGCAATGTGTATTATATAATTAAATGGTTGCTAGACCTTCTGATTAAAATAAAATCTGGGTAAAATTAAAATTTTCTTATTTGAGAACTCCAAAAATGCACATTAAGAAACTTGCCAGTCATAGTGGTTCTATGATCTCTTTTAAATGTCCACTGAAACTGCTGTTTTTACAGAATAAAAAGAAAACCAGCACAACTAAATAAACCCAGTTGGATTTTAAGAGAACATAACACCGCTAAAATTTAGGGTGCCACTATTAATGTTGTGTTTCTGTGCTGATTAAAACATATAATCATTTTAACTAAAGAAGACTTGACTCTACTAAATTAAATGATAATCCAGGAGCCATTTTGTTTTATTAGGATACTTTTAGCTTAGTTCTATATCACACCTTCGTTGTTACAAATACTTTTCCAATTCCCCCCAAAAAATTGAACTACCCTTTGGTATTCAGTATATAACCTTAATCACAAATGTAAACCTAGTGTACTGTATCATTTTAATCTAAAAACGAACAAAAAATGTTGTTAGATGTACATCAAGCTTTTGGCTTTAGGTTTGGCAGTGTTTGAATATATGACAATGTATAGTTAACACTGTGCCTTTTCAAACCAAATCTACACCTAAACAAATCATTTCTTACTTTCTAAGTGCTAGACAAGCTGATAGTAAATTTTTCACATGCTGAAGACTTAAAACCTCTAGACACTTTAAGCATTGTGCCTGTCTCTGGTGTCTTGTGCCTCACAACTCCTTTTATAGTGAAGGGAGCATAGCCTCAAAGCTCAGCTGTCAATCAAAGTTAGAAGCTTTTCAACAGGGAATAAAGAGCGATCTTAGGTTCCATGCGCTTCTCCATACATCTCTCTGTTCTCATAGCTGCTGGGAAAGAGAGGTGAATATAGCAAGGTGCATACTGTTTTAATTAAGACAATGTTCTACTTTCTGGCTCCAAATCCCTAAGCAATGCCACGTTCAAATCATGAGACATTTTGTTTTTCATTCAATTGAAGCAGCAAAACTGGTAGAGCTTTTTGAGAGTTGGACTGCCACACCAGCAATTTGCATCAGACATTACCTCATGAACTTTCTGTAACCTATATGACACATTTTGAGCAGTATGTTGATAGTATAATGGGATAGCCATGCCTGCATTAAAGCCTGACAACATTATACATTTGCATCTGCTTAACCATGTCATAGAGAAGAGCAAAAGATCTGGTCAATGTCAGACTGTTTTAAGCTGTGCATGTTAGGGTGTCAGGCTAGAAGCAGACATCTAAGCATACCTATCACCTACATCCTTAGAGGAACAAGCACAGTCAGACGCTAGACAAATATGTCTACAGAATAAAGAAATAAGTATGCAATTTGGCGCAATGCTCTCACCCTCCTCATGCATATTGAGGTATCATTTTGTGTGGTACTAGGAATAGAGTATAACCAGAGATTACTGTGCATTGATTGCTTTAATTAAGTTTAAATTTTTTCAATCGTATAAATAATTGTTTGTCTACTGTGGTTGTCTTAAACTGTTGAAGCAGACCTGGAGTCTTCCTGCAGACATATCATACCATCCTGTTTCACAGTGCAGCTAGTGGAAGCAGACAGGGTGTAAGCAGTCTGGCTCTGTTCCCCTTAGATGCTTGACAATACTGAGCTAGTGTCCAAATTTAGTAAGCAACGTGTTTTTTTTTTTTTTTTTTTTTTTTTTATGCCCCTGTTATTTATTTGAAAGGGTGTATGTATGCTCTTTAGGGACAGTGCCTGGTTTTATTAGTGGAATGTATTCCAAGGTGTGTCACGTCCTTTCAAGGAACTGTTTGCCCTTTATTCACCATGGCAGGCATTAATGTAAATGGATACTAATGTTGCATTAGCCAGGAAAAAAAATGAACATATTGCATACGGAATGAATGCCAACATAAAGAAGTGTGAGCAAAGAGGAGAAGGGATCACAAGGGGAAACTTACTAATAGAGACACTTTATAGCATGGTCACTAAATGGCCCTTAAGGACGGCAAAAAAATTACTAGAGAATAAAAGTAGCCCATGCATCAGTCAGTTAACAAACATGCTTTGGTTTGAAACTTTGGAGGAAAATTTCATTTATATATGATTTGTATGAAAATACCTACACAGAGCTTTTGATCTTGGTTTAAATTTCTATATTACATGGCGTTCAATTTTGTGCATCGTTAGGAACTAAGGTCACACTGCAGTCATTTTTAAACAATGATTAACTAATAGGAATTAAAGAACCTACTTTAACCATTATGTTTATTTGCATCTTAACTGACATTAAAGAACTTATGCATTACTTGTAATAAAACTTCTCATCACCTTAGGTTCATTAACTGAATGCCTGGTATAGTAATTTTTATATGTTTTACTCACTTGCATGCAAAGCAGTACATAGATTTGACTTCTGTCTGTGTGTCTTCTACTTTTTTCCCATTGATAAAACAATTTGCTACACATATCTGATTTGGCTTAGGTTTGTTTTTCCATGTCAGATGTTCAACCTGCATTATGCCTGTTTTACATAACGCCATGTTTAATAATCCTCGGACATTAAATAATGGCTGATGAGTTTCTTCCAACAGACTTTATTGCAAACTTTTAGTCGCCCTCTTACAAGGACAACATTCATGGTATTTTAAATGAGCAACTTCAAACTCTCCGTTTGACTTCAATTACTTCTATGAACCCTGTGCTTTCACCATCTGCTGCTCAAAACCAGACTGTGCGCCTGTATAGTGGAGATCACCACTGCCATCAAGAGGTCAGAAGAAAAGAGATTCATAAGAACTAAAATCCAGAGGACTAGAATTCCAATTTTCTGAGCAGTTATAAATCACCCAGGGACACAAACAAGCAATATGTAAGCCAGATCTTATTTATTGCTCTAGTGATCATTATCGAAACATGTACTTTTACTCAGCGTACTAGTTAAGCTAAAAAAGTTGTAGGTGAAATAAAAACGAATGCTCAATACAGAGGTTTACCTGATTACCAAGAACTGAAAATACCCAGATCCTACCTGAATAAATAGGTGCCAATTGAAATATATCAGAGAGACGACTGGTTACAGGTTCATATGGAGAGTCCTCCAGCAAATCATTCCCTGTTGGAAACATAGGTCAGGTTCAGTCATTTTAATATATAATTCAATATAATAACTACAATATTTGATAGGATGCTATGAAATACATGGCAGATAATTAGAACAATGTATAAATTTTGTTCTGATTATGAAATCTTAATTAGTGTTTTTAAATAGCAAAATCTTCGCTAGTTTGTGAACTTTAGATGTAAATTTTGCAATTAATCTATGAAGATCCAATAATTAATACTAATTGGCTGACAAAGTCACATGTTGGAATCATTCTAAAACAGCATGCCAAATTTATGCCTTACATAGATATAAACAGGATTTGTGACACACCTTGTAAATGTTGGTAGAGTCCCCAGTATATTCGGAGGCAGTTCTTTTCCTTTTTCATTCCTCTTTTGCACCTACAATTGTAGAGAGGGCTCTGCTTGAGTGCATCCAAGGCATTTCGGCACTCATCCCTTGCCTCAGCACTGATGTTGCCTTCTCTGCCCACCACACACTGCCTCATAGTCCGATACTTAGTACTGCATCCTGGCTCCTTCAGACACTGCTCGCTGGCTCGAACACAGTCCAGGCGGCTAGCTGACGTGAGCACAGTGCTTTCTGTTGACAAGAGAGTGCCTATGTGGGGAAAAACATAGTTAATGGCAAAATTAGACTGAACATGATTTAACTGAACTTCTTTATTTATTCAACAAAAATAAGATGGGAGGAATCTAGGCATTGAATCCAGATGAACAAATGGTAAGATTTCCCAATACTGTGGTTCTGCTGGTTCTCACTTGTAATTCACTTTGAATTATCTGTGAACTAATAGACTAAATGTAAATGTATGTAAATGTAAACAGGCAGCTTTGTTGTGATTTAAAAGCATTAAAATGACTCACATTTCAAATTTATGAGTAGTCTCTTTCTTATTCATGGTCATATGTGGTACAATAAATTTTAGCCATTTATTAGAATAACCTGCATTTGTTAAAATAGAACATTGATTTATTGATTTAATTGACATTAAATGCAATCTGCTGTACATATTCAATAAAAATGCAAAAAATGTAAAGTGTCAAATTGTAAATTATGTTCTGTTCTGTCCTCTTTATAGGTTTCTGATGCTTATGCATTGACTAAGTTATTAATCAGAAGTTATTAATCAGTGCTTTCTTTATGAAAAAAAAGAAACTGTATATACTATAGTTGTTTTGTTACATTTATTTTATATCCTAAACAGGTTCCTAATGCCATTCTTTAAACAGCATGTTTCATATAACCTGTTATTTGACCTAAAATAAATGATTTAAGGAATTATACAGACATTGTAAACAGAGTAAATCAAACATTTAAGTGCACGCAATTTTATATTTTCTTCTTTATATATGTATATATATATATATATATATATATATATATATATATATATATATATATATATATATATATATATATATATATATATATATATATATATATATAGTAATTGTGGCTGATCACTGAAAATCTTTTCATTACAGAATTTGGACGCGCTGTAAATCCCATTGTCTACACAATCTTAGTTGGACCAAATAACCTAAACTAAGGGTTTATGAGTGTTCGGGATTTTTTTAATGTATCTGCTACTTTTGTTTGTCCTCATAAAAATGAAAAAGCCCAGTAAAAGTTTACAACGAACAGCGTGAGTCGGGTGCAGATATACAGTCTGACACTTCACGTTTCTGTGAGTTTAAGCTGCTAGCTTTTAACGCGAAGCAAAATGACACAGAGATCAATCAAAACTCACCTAACAAAGGAAAAAGAAGGCAAACCGTGGTGTGGACCATGGCGTATCCGATTCGCGTTTCAACAGTGCGCACTTCTCTGGATAACTGTAGAATGATGCCGCTCGCTGCGCACGCAACACGAAACGCTGCTTCTCTCCACTCACATCATCGAAGCATCTCCTCTCACACTTTACCAGCGCAACCGACACTCATCCAAACATACACCGACCGGAGAAAAGAATCAGTTCGCTCCGGGACTGCAGGTTGATGCAACACAGAGTTTTAATAAAACCCCTGAAACGCTCTCTAAGTGCTCTAACAACTGGGAACTGCAGGAAAGGCGCGCGATGCGAAACACACACACACACACACACACACACACACACACACTCACACGCACGTACACGCGTGACGACAGAGTACGCGCCACCAATTTACTCCACTCTCTTAAAAAACTCCCATAAAAAGCAGAAACAGACGAGTGAATACGAGTGAGTATTTGGATTGTTTTCCCCATTATGATGGGCTAATGAGTGAAAAATTAAATAAACTGTAAAGAAAATCAAAGTAATGCATTTGAGGAAAAATAGAATTCATTCATTCATTCTCTTTCACTCAACCCTCTACTAGGTTTGTGTGGGTGACAGTGATTCGATTGGGATTCGAACCTGAATCCCCAGGTCTGAGAGGCAAACGTGCTAAACACTAACCCACTGTTCCGCCCGAAAAGACTATTTTACATTTTATATTTTTTACCGGCGGCACGGTGGCTTAGTGGTTAGCACATTCGCCTCTCAGCGCTGGGGATTCCCGGTTCGAATCCCCATCTGGGTGGAGTTTCCATGTTCTCCCCGTGTCTGCGTGGGTTTCCTCCGGGTTCTCCGGTTTCCTCCCACAGTCCAAAAACATGGATCAAGTTAATTGAATTCTCAAAATTGCCCAATTTAGAGTGTGTATGTGTGAGTGAGTGTGTGCCCAGCGATGGATTGGCGCCCCCCCCCCCCCCCCCCCCCCCCCCCCCCCCCCCCCCCCCCCCCCCCCCCCCCCCCCCCCCCCCCCCCCCCCCCCCCCCCCCCCCCCCCCCCCCCCCCCCCCTTTTTACCTTGCCGGCACAGCGGCTTAGTGGTTAATACGTTTGCCTCTCAATGCTAGGGATTTCAGGTTCGAATCCCAATCTGGGTGGAGTTCCCATGTTCTCTCTGTGTCCGCGTGTGTTTCCTCCTGGTTCTGTTTCCTCACACAGTCCAAAAACATGGATTCTAAAATGAATAGACTGGCACCCTGTCCTGGGTGTATCTGTCCAGCAACATTCCCCACCCCTGACCCTAGGATTAAACGGAAGATGAAGGATGGAAAGTCTTTCTAATTGTTATTTTTTTGTAAAAAAGAGTATCAAAATACTGATCATTAAAAAAACAACAAAAAACAAATATATTTTTATTATTATTGTTAGAATTAATGTTATTATGTTGCACGGTGGCTTAGTGGTTAGCACGTTCGCATCTCAGCGCTAGCAATTCCCGGTTCGAATCCTAATCTGGGTGGAGTTTCTATGTTCTCCCCGTGTCCGCGTGGGTTTCCTCCGGGTTTTCCGGTTTCCTCCCACAGTCCAAAAACATGGATCAAGTTGATTGAGTTCTCCAAATTGCCTCATATAGAGTATGTATGTGTGAGTGAGTGTGTGCCCAGCGATGATTGGCGCCCTGTCCTGGGTCTATATGCCCAGCGCCCGAGACGTTCTCCGCTGGATGGGCATGGGGAACCCCACCGGGACCCTAATAGAGGATAAAGCGGGAGATAATGAATAAATTTGTGAGATAAAAAGGAAGATAATGGATGGATGGATGTTGCACATTGATAAAAATGCCTAATAATTAACCAGTGATTATCCAATTTCCATTTACTGGATTGTAATGAAATCACTGCATGCCTTTAATATGTACTTCATACAATGAAAATCGATATAAAATATTGAGTTCTGCATCTTTAACCATGTAAACCAATATGCACAGAGGGATTAACAAAAGCCACTTTACTTATGTTCTGCTATAATGATGAAATCTTTTTTGATGGCATTCCTCCTTTTGTAAAACCGAACCTTACAAGTGATGTCATGAAGATGTCATTCTCCAGTTTCAGCATGAGTCAGTCGACCTGGTAGAAGCTACTATTCACATAAAGATTGTACATCTATTGTACATCCATGAACAGCTTTTTAGCAATATGCTTAGTCAGTTCTCTGTTGAACCACAATGGTGTCTTTATGTTGCCTTTCTGAGAAGTATTTTAAAGGGTTTTTAGAAGGAAGTACTCTCAGTCCCTTAGCAATCATATAGAAGCTACATATAGTAGAATGCCTGTGTTTGTTATTGCACTGTGTAGAATGATTTTAAAGTATTTTATACTGTTTGATTGTCCCTTCACATTAAGAGCAATTTTAAAAAAAAAAGGTCAAAGTGAAAGTGAACAGTCACTGAACAAGGTACTCACTGTGCCTCACAACCATTCAAGAGACAATTAAGCAATTATTGATCAAAACCTCACTATTGATACAGAGCACATATTTATAATAACATGTAATAATAACTTATAACACACTCATAAAAAATAAAACAACTTTTCAAGAACAGTTACTAGGTTCACAAAACTTTGTTGAGTTAAGTTTAACAATGTGTTCCCAGCTTGACTTTTTGCGCCCCAAAGATGTCGCCAGAATTTATTGCATTACTGATTGGTGGTTGTCCAATTTTCCTACTGTTAACATGCTGCACATATTTCCCAAATTACATATCTTTTTAAGAATTATGATTATGATTCATTTTTAAGATTATTGGTAATTATACTGATTGCTCTTAATTTAGTTGTCTAAAATTCATTTAAAATCTGTTCAGAAAAAAATAAAGTCATCGCTCCCTTAGTGATTTTAAATAAAAAAAGACCAGAAAAGTCATGTTGTCTTTTTTGAAGTTGGTGCCAAGATAGTGATGCCCATATATGGTACTCTGGGTCTAAGCAGTAATTCAACTCAGTCTTCTTGCTCTGTTCATTGTCATTCCTACAACATGTCACTTCTTGGACATCTCCCCTTTCTGTCCACTATGCTGCCATTGTCTCTCCACCTTCTAGCTATAACTATATAACTACTAGTCATTCGCTCCACTCACTCCACTGCAACCCCTAACACTAAACAGAGGTCCTTGCTACCCCCGATGGCTTCACAGTGGCCCTTGATCTACCCTCCAGCTTCAGGGATTCCTTTGCTCTGTCTTCGGACTCTGTGAGTCTTCTATCTTAAACGGAGCATGGCTCTCTGCCATCAATACAAGTAGACAAGGGTGACCTAATGGATGCATTAATTTCACATAAAAAAACTGAACTTTATAAATATAAATTATATGCCCCATATATATGTACACAGTTCAGAATTCAGTAAAGTGACAGAATGGAACTAATGCTATAGATATTGGGATTGTCTTGGTTGCTGTTAAAAGTCGTATTACTGATATTGCTTTACATTCTATTTGACATGTCACTATCAGTCAGCATATTTAAATAATAAATATTCTAACCATATGCTATATATAAACGTACTGTATTCCACATGAGTCAGTAATGGGACCACTTCTATTTGTCCCCAAAATGCTTCCACTCAGAGTCACATTACAAAAAATATACACTGGGAGCCTGAAGGTGAGTGAATTAGCATTTAGGATGTAGCCAGGAGGTGCTGTAATCACAGAATCAGGGGACACCACAAACCCATAATTTTTCTCTCTTTCAACCTTTTGTTCTCTGCCCCCTTTTTTCTGCTTTCTGGTGTGTCCTATCATACCTCACTTTGTATGTGAATGTTGGTGTGCTGGACTGTATTGCACATAAAGATACTTAACATAGGGCAGGTGGAGGTAGCACCACAGACAATTGGATGGCGTGTTAGCATGTTTAGGCAGTTACAGAACAAGCAACCTATGTTTGAGGGTGGAGTTAAAAGAATTGCTGTCACCTGGCAGCAGCCTGTCACAGTGCACATCATTCAAAGAGCATCAGAATTAGTGTGGAATATATCATGTCATGTCAAGTGTGGAGTTAAAAGTTTTCAACCAATCACAGCTCACATGATGCTCACATAGTCCCCACCATCCCAGTGAACACTACTTCTAATTGCCAAGTGACACCAAACTATTACTCCAAGGGAATTGTGATGCATCAGCCCAAACACATCAGTAATGTTTTAAGTCAAGGACATGTCCACTTGTGGCACACAGATTAATGAATCCGGTCACACAGCACTGCGGGACTTCTCTTTTCTGCACAGCATTGATGAAAAGGCTTGCTGATAAGTGGCGGGTTGTTTTGAGCAGAAAGCTTGCTGGCTGAAAGAACATAAATCTAAATTGGGCTGCTACCAGGCCTCCTATTATGCTAAGTTTTTTTAACCAATGTGAAATTAATTAAAATAAATAGAAAAATTCGATAGGAACCCTACTGTTTCTACAGGATTGGAGGAGGGCTACACAGTGCTTATATTAATGGGATATGAAAAAGAAGAAAAAGAGCAGAAAAAGAAGAAGAAGGAGAAGTTAAAAAATCTCTGATCCGTCCTTCCACTATCTTGCTCATCTATGGCAGAACATCTCGGGAGCTGGGAGATACAGCCAGGACAGGGCCACAATCCATCGCTGGGCACACACTCACTCACACAGACACACACACACAAACATACTCTATATTGGGCGATTTTGAAAATTCAATTGACTTGATCCATGTTTTTTTTTTGGACTGTGGGAGGAAACTGGCGAACCGGGAGAAAAACTCACGCAGACATGGGGAGAGCATGGAAATCCCACATAGATTGGGATTCGAACCGGGAATCCCTAGCGGCCAACGTGCTTACCACTAAGCCACCGTGCTGACATCTCTGATATTCATATACATATTTTTTTATTGTCTGCTTTTTGTAAAGATTACCAAATCAGTTGAACCAAAATGAAGCGGTTATTCATTCATTCATTATCTCCCGCTTATCCTCTATTAGGGTCGTGGTTGGGTTCCCCATGCCCATCCAGGGGAGAACGTCTCGGGCGCCGGGCAGACAGACCCAGGACAGGGCGCCAATCCATCGCTGGGCACACACTCACTCACACAGACACACTCTAAACGGGGCAATTTTGAGAATTCAATTAACTTGATTCATGTTTTTGGACTGTGGGAGGAAACCGGAGAACCCGGAGGAAACCCACGCAGACACGGGGAGAACATGGAAACTCCACCCAGATGGGGATTCGAACCGGGAATCCCTAGCGCTGAGAGGCGAACGTGCTAACCACTAAGCCACCCGAAGCGATTATATGATGCAGATTTAAAAGAAGAAAAGTTGTAAAGTTCTTAAGCACAGTGAACAACATTCAAACATTTGTGTGCCTTGTGGCTCTGAATCAAAGAGCATTTTCAGGAAATTGGAAAAAGTGAGGGATGATATGTGAAGTTCTGCACTAGTTCCTGCTGACTGTGCTTTCAAATGTCTGCCAGACCTTTGGAATAGATCTATGGAAAATAATAGACAGTTTAGGAAGTCTGGGACGAAACAGCATTAATGACATCACATTTCCATTATCACTTAGTATAATGTGTTACAGTAATATTTAGGGGTATTTTTATGGCCAAAAGTGGCATAAGCAGTTTTTCTTGCTTACAAATTGAGCTTTATCATTCATTTTAAACCTTAATCTTCATATATAACAACAAGGTCCAAACATAGTTGGATACTCGTTTTTTATCAGTACATCTGAGCAATGGTAGTTAAATTTGTGTGCCAAGTACTAATTGACTTTGGAGTACTGACAAGGTATTAAAGCACTATCTATGTCATCCTTCACTTTTTCAAATTTCTGGAAATCGCTCTTTGATTCAGAGCCACAAGGCACACAATGTTTGAAAGTTGTACACATGTGCACTGCCTATGCCAGGTGTATTCAAACCTTGTTTGCTGGGCTGATTGTGTATTAATTTAGCCACATTGCTCACTCATTGGCACCAACACAATACAGCAGTATGCTGATGTATTGAGCTTAACTCCTGAAATGCAACCCCATGCCATAATCTCCACCAAACTGTAAACTTTGCACAATTCAGTCAGACAAGTACCATTTTCCTGGCAACCCCCGAACAAGGACTCCATCGAATTTCCAGATGAAAAAGCATGATTTGTCACTCCAGAGAACATTTCTCCTCTGCTCTAGAGCTCTCAGAGCTGATAACTTAATAAAATTTAGCCTGCTGTGCTTTTCGGTCTTCATTGGTCAGTAAGCTGATTAAAGCTAATCAAATAATTTTTACATTTTACAATATATGTTCTTCTATTACATGAGTTAATTTACATCACCCATTACTAATATCCTAATGAAACTAAACAATAAGTATCGTTCTGATGCCTATATATATAAATGCCAATTTTTTTGTGTTTTATTGAGAAAATGCTTCTTATTGGAGATGAAAGTGAATCAGGGACAAAGTTGATAAATTTGAACATACCCTGGAGATTAATTGTGAAAAAATTATGGGTTCAATTAAAAAAAGTTTAAAGCGTCATTAAATACTTTGTTGTTCTAAATAGTTTATTTAATATTTTTACTTCAAAAGTGATTTTTTTTTCTTTTTTTGTTTGAATAATTTCGGTTGGCGAATACTTGGTTTAATCATGTCATGGATTTAAATGAATTTTATTGGGATCTATTCATAATTGTAATTTATATCAGCTTAAATGAGTTTTGAAATTGGAAATTGCTCCAAAGCTTTGAATATTTGCGAATGTGTTTGTGTAAACCTACTCTGGATAAACTAGTAAATCTTCCAGGGTGATTATTCCCCTTTTGCCAAATAAAAATACAGTAAAATTCTTTTTGAGTATTAGGCTTCCATACAACACTGTATTAAGTTTAGAAATAAGCTGTTGATTTGGAGTTTTTTTCTTCTTCTGTGTGTTGGAAATATATAGACTGAATCGATTCCTTCTCAAAGTATTAAAAGTTTTCAATGTAAAGCTAAAATGCTAATAATAAAAGTTTTTAAAAGCATCCAATTATCAGTTTTTGCACACTATCGAGGTGTTATGTTGTACTGAGTTGGTGGTTCACTGCAAAGAAAACCAACACTTCCTTTGAAACACTTCCATGAAACTGAACTGCATAGTCCATTATTGGTAAAGTGTGTAAAACTGACTGATGCAATATGTCAAATAGTTGAGTGGCAATACATATAACTGCAACATGATTGAGAAGTCAGACAGTATTTGAAAAAAAAAATGCTTCTACAGTGTAGAAGCATTTATTACTGCTTTATCTTTTACGTGAAGTTTGTGGGAGACACAAAACCATTTTTTAACAATTTATAGGATATGTCAAAATAAATCTTAACCTCTGGACATTTTAAATGGATTTAGATTTTCTTTTTTGTTTCTTCATTTTGTTTATTTCAGTTGGTTTGTTACAGATTATGATCTCTTATATGTTGTTATTATTTAGACTTCTTTATTTAAGCCCTCTGTTGGCACCTTGCTGTCATGCTTCAGTTAGCTTTGCAATGGCCTGCATCCTGTTTGTATTCAGATTTAGCCTAAGTCATGTTAAGCATTGTTTGGCTTGTAGTTCTTTTTACATCGTCAAGGTCTGTGTTTCTCTTCTTTGCAGCAAATTCCCATTGTTTTTGTCTATTTGAGGACTGTGTATCTCGTTAGCTTTTTCAAAATTTTTTCATAAATTCTTTATGTAATCATTTTTTTTTATTATTTAATTAATTATTTTTGCAAATGGTATATCAAAATCCTGTTTTTAAAACTGTTAAAAACATATCTGTCACAATCGCTTACCACGGGATGAACGGCTGCGCATAGGAAGCGCGGAGCCGAAGCGCCTTAACGTGCTGAAGGGAGCCAGACAGAACAGGTAGGGGCGGTTTTATTCAAAGATGTCGGAACACCAAAAACAGAGAGGTAGCCAAACGCAAGCTGACATAAAAGTAACGACGTGGACGGAGGAAGGGGAACACTGGATATAAATACAAGAAACACCCGACCACGTGCACCAAAACAAACCAATGAAAGAAACAGGTTAATTATTTTAAACGATAAATGAGAAATCAAGCTAATTAACCTAACACAAAATTAACAGTACCCCCACCCCTACGGTCATGAAACGGCGGGGGGCCTTTTCGAGGAGGAGTGGCGGACGTCCTCTGGCAGCGTGCCGAGGCAGACGGCCTCTGCTGATGAAAAGTGGCGCACATCCTCTGGCGGTGTGGCGAGGAGGACTTCCTCTGGTGGCATATGGCCCCTGGACGGGCTCTGCAGCGTGCGGTCCGGGGGGGGGGGCTCGGTGCTCTGACAGTTATTGGTGGGTGCGTGCGCTAGAGAGGCTTTGGAGGATGCACGCACTGGAGAGCACCCAGAGGGTGCACATGCTGGAGATACCCCGGAGGGTGCGTGCGCTGGAGAGGCCTCACAGGGAATGGCAAGCTCGGGGAGGCTGGCGTGCCCTGACAGGCTGGCGAGGCGGGTGCCCTCTGGCCAGCTGCTGTGCGTATCAGCAGAAGATGCCCATACAGGTACAATTCGCCCGTCTCGTCATCGGTGATTTCGACAATATCGAGACCCTCCTCAGTGCAGAGCGACTCATATCCACTCCTCAACATGAATTCATCCTCATCCTCATGGTGGCAAGGCGGGCACCGCAAACCGACACACTCGAGGACACGACGAAGGGTGCTGCGAGTACACAGGTTTACAGCCCCGGCCACAACAGAATACAACTGTTTGCAAGGAGTGTAAAATGAAATTGAGGTACCTTGGAAATATGACAAATGCACGAGCCAGTTTCGTGCGACATTACCCTGAGCTAAAAGAAGTTGAAAATATATTTAATATTTATGGTTAAGTTTTAAAAATGTAGCAAATGTTGGTGCAATATAGTTAAAAAGACTAAAAATAAAATACATACTTCAATGTTAAGTTTTAAAATATATAGTTTTGCAAAATATAAATGCACTGTGACTGAAAAAGTCTGTATTTTAGTTTTGATTAAGGGCTAATGCACAATGGTAAACATTTGTATTAATATATTTTTAATTATTATTAGCCAGGCAGCTAAGCTAATGTGCTAATATGTAATTTTAGTTACAGAATTTTATGCACAATCCTATTTTTGTATAAATATAAAATAAAATAAATATAAAATAAATCGGTATCAAATCAAATTGCGGACACTGAGAGATTTGCACCCCTAATGGACATTCTGTATAATAACTGTTTAGAGAATGGTCACTAGGCTAAAAAGCCCATGTCCAGTTTGTTTGACTGGGTTACAAATAAATATGTGAATTTTATTGTAGGCCAGATCAGTGTTATCCCTGACAGGTAGTTCAGAGATATGATAATCGAGTAAGGAAAGTAAATTAATGCAAAAAGTCACAGCTTTTATATTCCTGTGTGTGTGTGTGTGTGTGTGTGTGTGTGTGTGTGTGTGTGTGTGTGTGTTTTGATGTGGGAAAACCCAGAGCCTCGTCTGAATACATTTCTTATTATAGGAAACAAAGGTGGTGCTTTTTGTGTCTGCTCCAACTGCAAAAATCAGTATGCATGTGTTGCTTGTTCATTAAAAGCAAAGATAACAGTATTCGTATGAAAAAAAAAAACTCTAACAGTTTTGTTTTTTATTTTGAAGTGATTTATAATTTGATCCATTTCAGTGTCACATTGCCCCTACCCATCACCTTAGTGGGGACACTTAATTATCATTGGGTAGGATATCCACAACACATCCAGGTTTTTGTTGCATAGATTTAAAAGATGTTGGGAACATATTTTGAGATTAAATTGACAGTTTGCAATGCTTTCAGTTTTTTCATTTGCACTTTCAAGTAGTGAATCTCCAGTTCTATCACATTCCAAAGGTTTACTGTTTGATTTACATACACTAAGAAGACCACATACAGTAAGAAGACCACAAAGGTACACTAAAATCTTTTTTTCAAGTTCATGTTCGCACAGATTGATGGGAGGCTACAGGGATTAACATACCTAATCACATATAAACTAACACCAAACAAGACAAAATTAAATGATAAAGCATATTAAAGGATCCTATTAAAAATCCTATTGAAAGAAAAGTATAAATAATTTAAGAAAAAAAAAACATTCTTCCTACAGATAAGGAAGTGCAGATGATACTTTAGAAGGTACATAGCCCCACAATCAAAAGCATATCTCAGGATAGGGGTGACTTTTACTGCTGCACCCTTGCGCTGCTGTGGTAGAGAAAGCAAATGTCCCTGCTGCAAATACATAAAAGCAAAATAGAGAAAGGAATAGCTGCCAGAAATTACTCTGACAATGCTGAGATGCCAGAGGGAATTTCATTCATTAAATACCAAGGGAAGAGCCAAGGATTTTGTTGATTTCAGCTTAATCATGGTAAACACTGGAATCTTATTGTTGGACCAGCGTGCATCTGTGCCACATTCATAATCAAAGTAACAAAGCAAAATTACAGTAGGCCCACTCAAATTATTTTTGGGTATTTCTTTTGTTTTCACCTTTTGTTTATGTGTCGTATTAATGCATGCTCTCTGAGGTACAGTTGTATGAGCTATTGGTGGTGTAGTTTTGGTTTTAGGGGCTGTCCGATTTATCTTCTTTTCATGTGTTGTAATAAGTACCCAAGTGTCCTGAGGACCTAATACATTTTTTTCCTTTTTCATTGTCATTGTTTTTTTTAAAGTCTCTTACATTTTGTCTCCTGTGGTGTTCTGCCTTTTGTTGTTGCTATTTCCCAAAAACTTCTTTAAAAATGTTTTTACCACTGCAAAGGGTCCGCACAACCTAAAATGCCTACACGTGGCCTCACTCTGTGTAGAATTCATCAGTCCTTCAATGGTTGATAAAGGGAAGAAAGTCACATATGTCCCACTAAAATAAACAGTAACGCACTCAAATGTTTAAAGGGCTTGAACTAGCTGCTCTGTCAGGATATTCGGCATCCGATTGTCTGGACATCTTTTGGTTTTGTGTTTGTTTAGGTTTTGAATTTCACTTTAGTTCCATTTTTCCTTGTTTCGGTTTGTTTTCATTCATTTTGTGGCTGTGCCACATTTAGTTAATTACCCTTAGTCATGTGACCATTGGAGTTAACATGACAGAAGCTCTCTCCACATATCTGCCACCAGTTTCAGGTAGCATGTGTGTATAGTATTGCTTTTCTTTTCTCTCCATGGTCTTCGGCATTCCACGATTGCTTTGAGTGCCAGGTTTTTGTTAGGCTTTTGGTATTGGGTTTTTCTTTAGTATTGCGGCGGAGGGTTCAATATAGTGGTGATGACATCTCTTGGCATTATGGCTATGAGTCACTTTGTGCTGAGGAGGACATTGAGTGCCACATTGACTCCGATGAGGAGATTAGTGACTCCTCATTCTCTGATTATATCCTCTCTGCTTTTACACTTAGGAACTCCCCTGGTTCAGTTAAGCCCCCCAGCACATCTAGGCGTAAGCGCCAGTCCAGGCGTAGGGGTGAGATCAAGGGTCAACCCCCTCCTACTTGCATGGGGAAAGGGGTCTTATATAAAGCTATTGAGGGGGTACAGGTTTCTAAGAACTTTGAGGGGTCATCTTATTCTAAGGGATCTACTTTTTCTGAACTGCCCAGCCTTACCTGTTTTTGTGGTCTTCCACCTTTGCTTTGTCCCCTCCATCACTCCTGTTTCCCTGAATTCCCGGTTTGCACTCGCCGCGCCCCCTGTGAGTCAGACTGCGTTTGGAGTGCCCCTCTGTGAGTCAGACTGCGTTCAGAGCACCCCCTGTAAATTCGCTTGCTCACCAGGTTTCCCCTGCAACTTGGTCGTTGCTCCAGGTTCCTCCCACGACTTTGTCGGTGCTCCAGGTACATTCAGCGCACCCAGTTGTGCTGCCAGCGACCCAGTCAGCGCACCCAGTCGTGCCGCCAGCAGTCTGCTCACACACTTCAGCCTGCGACCCGGTCAGCGCACACACTTCAGTCTGCGACCCGGTCAGCGCACACAGTTGGATTTGGAGTCTATTCTATTAGCCTTGGTATTTTGGTGTTCTGTTACTATGTTCCCACACCTACTTGTTGGAGGGCCGGGTCTCTAGTCATCTGGGAGAGTCATCCAATAGTCTTCCCACCAACACAGCACCACCAGCTCCTTGCTATCATCAATCTTCTTCTGCACTTAACTCAAGACCTTCGTCACCTTTGGACCTTCATTCAGCTTCTCTCGCCCGTGCTCGTTCAGTTCCTCTCGCTTGTGATCGTTCAGCCTCCATTTTGCCTCTCCAATTTTGTGACCATTCTGATATTGTCAGGATCCTCAGCAACCTATTCTCAGCAACCTATTCTCAGGACATTTTGTTTTGTGTTGGTTTGAGTTTTACTTTAGTTCCATTTTCCTCGTTTCGGTTTGTTTATTTCGTAGCTGTGCCTCATTTAGTTAATTACCCTTAGTCATGTGACCATATCATTTTGTTATTCACGCCAGCCCCACTCTCTCTTCTGCGAGAGAGCTTTAACGACGTTACAGGTCCTTTCGATTAGTTATGCTTTTGTTGAATTTCTAGTTATATAATAAACCTCTTGTTTCCACAACCTGCTGCCTGTTTCTGTGTGGTTATCGCTACACTTACCCGGACCTTGGAGTTAACGTGACATGCCCTATCTGGCTCTACTCTATAGATTCTAACTTTCTAAAAATAAATGCTTTAGTAAAAAAACTTTTTGTGTCTGACTACACGATCAGCCTCCTGCTAAACTAGAGTTTACTAGAATCAGAGCTATTCATCTTACACTTGCATCTTGAAATCAACTTGTGGGTTTCTTTTCAAATTTTTTGCAACAGAGCAGTTTCAATTGCTTTGTTAGTTTGCGATGCATGATTAACTGCTACTTGTATGAGGTGGCATGTTTCATGTGTTTCTTTAATCAACTTTATGGCTTTTACAAAATTAGCTGCATTGTCATAAACCACTGTTTTGATTCAATTTGCAGAATTCATAATTTTTTATTGTTTTCATTCAAGATTCAGTGTTTATTGCAGTGTCTCGCATATTGGATAAATTATTTAGCTTATGAGCTCACAGTTATTATTAATTGAAAGTAATCATTTGTTGCAATAATCAACATTTGCTTTTAGACTGACCATGGAACTGAATACGAAAAAGAGAAGTTTGACTTTCAAAAGTTTGCCCTTCTATTCCTTTTCCATCATGTTAAAGAATGTTCTTTTAGGAAAAATGTGTTCTGGATGGAATATTTTCTATAGCACAGAAACCCTCATTTTCTATTACTAACAGGGGTCTTAGGTCTTTGATCATGTTGAGGACACTATCTGTAAGAACTGTTGCAAGTTGTTTTGTTCAGTTCTCCTTGCCGGAATTTGTTCATGTAGCTTTTCCTTTTGCCAAGAACAAGAGTAAAAAAAAAAGTTAAACACACATGAATATTTTGCTTGTAATAATGTGCACTTTTAGTATAAAAGCTCAAGGTACATGTCTTATTAACCACACACAAAGACACACACAGAGCCCCCCACATCACTCACACACGCAAACACACACTTATGTAAATAAGCCTAGATTCAAGAACTTATTCCAGAATTTTAAGGTTGCTGTCACACATCCACACACACCCACTGCTCCACCTAGCTTGAGCTCCTCCACTCACCGTTCCTCTTCCCCTGCTTGTTAGGTTCAGATGAGCCTCATCAGAGGAATCGGCAATATAAGACGGTGCCCCGGCTCCACCAGTGCAGAGGTTTTTTCTAGTTATGAACGTAGGACGACACGCGATCTCATGCTCAGTGTTTGTTTCACAGCCTTAGCGGTCTGGTCTTTCCACTGGTTTCACCTAGGACGCTCCACATGGGGACGCGTGAGAGGCTTCGGTACTCTGGCTCCAGCGCGTCTGACTCTGCGTGTTCCTTGCAGTTGTGCTTCCTGATTTCTAGAGGACTCTGCTGTCTGGTGACGTCACCATATTCCGCTCTGTGACTTAGTGTTCGTTTGTGTTGGGGCTCATCCCAGAGTTTTTGTCTAAGGAGAATAAAGACTTAATAGTGTAACAGATTACGCTTCCCTCGATTCCTCCGTTTGCATAACATAAACCTCTGCCAAAGAATATAAGGAGCAGCAGGAATGGATACGATAAGGACGGATCCCGCCGATGATGTCCTGCAAGCGCAGGGACGCGCTTGAATTACAATTAATTCCAACTCCGCAGGAATTACAGAGCAGACTCGGTGAGGTAACACGGGCAGTGCACACCCTGATGTAGCGAAAAGCTGAGTATAAGCAAGGAGTCTCCGGGGGCCAGAGCTGTAGCCACCTCGTCGCAGAAGTCCGCTTACACACCGGACACCGACACGCCCCCCCCCCCTTCCCCAGCCAACGCAGCCCGTTACATCCTCTCCAAGCCATAGCGCTTCGATGGAAGTCCAAAGAACTGTCGCTCATTCCTTATGCAGTGCTCTCACTATTTTTGCAGCCACCCAAGATCCAGTGAGGTGGATAAGATAATGCTGGTCATCTTGCAGCTGACGGGCAGACCGTGCGAGTGGGACACGGCCATCTGGGAGGCGCAGGCTTTCTATGCGTTTGCTTTGGAGTTACGGATTCTGGCGGCTCGTACCGGCTGGAGTGGATCCGTGGTGACGGTCATGTTCCGGGAAGGGCTGCGCTGCGAGATACAGCACGAGATCGCGGTACATGATCATGGGTCCTCCCTGAACAAACTCATCCAACTGGCGGTCCTCATGGAGCAACACCTCGCCACGGTCACAAAGTCCCGCTCACTCAGAACCCCTCCGTGGTAGGAGGTTGGTCCGCCCTCCGGACAGGAGGACGTGGAACTGGAGCCGATACAGCTGGGTCACTCGCGTCTGCCCCAACATGAGCGTTGGAGGTGCACACAGCAGGGACTTAATCTACATGCACGGTCACCACCAGTTCGAGCTCCTTCCACGGTCCTGGCATGGTCATCCCACTGTCAGCAGGAGTGTTTACAGCAGGTGTCTCAAAGTGCCGGCCCGTGGGCCACATCCCACCCGACCCGCGTAGCAGTCTTATACGGCAGCTCAAGGGTTAACAAAATAAGCATTAAAAAAATTTTATTAATAAATTAATAATAATAATCTGGCACGCAATTTAGTTTAATTATTCATACATTGTTATTTTTTTTATATTTTATCTAAATTTTTAATGTGGTGTTTGTGTGTTGTCTTTATTTTTGTAAAAATACGCTGCGTTGCCTGGTGATTAGTGCCTGCTGCGTAAGCCCAACCCACTCGTAAAGCTGCACGTCTCTACCTGTAACGGGTTGTACTCAGAAACAAAGCCGAAGTGGATAAACAGTATAACAGTCACAGGTGTACATGTGTCGCTGGTGCTAATGAAAGACACAGACTCGTGTAGTAATAGGAACTCTGAATCACTTTACTCTTTTCCACATGTACGTACATCTCTCGTTTGTCACACCTTTATTCGTCCACCCGCAACGCATACCTTAAGCATAGTGCCCATGGTACAGCACAACATTCTACAACTGGTTTATTGAAAACAGCGCTCAAACCCCAGTAAACTTACTGATGGTGTAACGCCGCGATGAAGATGATCGCTGACACTCGGGAAACCGAACCCTCTAGAGAGGTAATCCATAGAACAGAAGAGAGGAGTGTGTAAACAGCGCATTACCGAAGATCAGACACAAACAGCCAACCCAACCGAACAGCCAGATAGAGAGATGAACAAGAAGTAGTAATCAGATCTCTGGAGAAGATCTCGGAGCGCCACCAGTGGCAGGAAGGGGAATAGCAGGTACAGAAGGTAAAGTGGATGTGACGCTACGCTACCCATGCGCTCACCATTCCCAGCAAAGACATTTTGTTAGCAAAAATGTCACTTTCGAAACTCTCAAAAAATAAATGAAAAGTTGACTTGGAAAAAAAGTACATATGTGTGTAAAAAAACTCTTCTCAACTGTAAAATTTAATAAATCCAAGCATAGATCCAGACTGACTGATGCCCATCTCCAGTCCATCATCAGAGTGTCCACTGCAAACTCATTTGAAGCAAATGTGGCTCATTTGTGTCAGAAAAAGCACTGTCAAGTTTCTGGTAGCAAGCACTGAGCAAACACTGAATGTATTTGAATGTACAATGTACAAAATGTATTTGAATTACAATATGTGTACATAGTTATTATATAAATAGTTGGTTTTCCATTTTCCTGCTGCTTTTTGTTGTAATTCTTTAATCTGGCTCCTCATCGAAAACATAGCCTGGTTAGTGGCCCCCAGGTAATTTGAGTTTGAGACCCCTGGTTTACAGCATCCTCCCCGCTTCCTCCTTTCGTCCACGCAGGTGATCCCTAAGGTCCCGCTGCCTCCTCAGGTACCAAATGCTTACTCAGACCTTGCGGAGGTATTCTGCAAAGACCGTGCCAATACGCTCCCTCCGCATTATCATTCTGATTGTGCTATCGATTTGGTTCCGGAGGCTAAATTGACACACGCGCGCCCTTATCCACTCTCCGTGTCCGAGACGCGCACTATGCAACATTACATTGAGGAGGCCCTTCGCAACGGGTTCATCCGCCCATCTAAATCCCCTGCGGCGTCCGGGTTTTTCTTCGTCCCAAAGGACGGAGGTGAGTTGCGTCCATGTATTGACTTCCGGGAACTTAACAGGGCTACTAAACGGTTCCCGTATCCCTTACCGTTGGTTTCCGTGAATCTGAAGCAGCTCCTCGGGGTACACATGTTCACCAAATTAGACCTCCGTAATGCCTATAATTTGGTCCTCATTCGGAAGGGAAACGAGTGGAAGACCCTGTTTATCACCACATCGGGGCATTACAAGTCTAGCCTTAGAGGTAACCCCTCTACATTACGTTGGAGCACGGAGGCGGATTGGGCCTTTAACACCCTTAAGGAGAGATTTACTACAAAGCCAGTCCTGGCCCATCCGGACCCTGAGCTCCAGTTCATTGTAGAGGTGGATGCTTTCTGCAATGGGGCAGGCGCAGTCCTTTCTCAATCGGCCGGGGGGTTAGCTATAGCCGTCCTATTGCGTATTTCTCCCACATGTTTAATCCGGCAGAGTGTAACTATGGGATCGGAGATCGCAAACTTCTGGCGATTAAATTAGCCTTGGAGGAGTGGCGACACTGGCTCATGAGGGCCTCTCACCCAGTACTCATCCTAACGGACCACAAGAACCTGGAATATGTTGAGAGTGCGCGGCGTCTTAATGCTCGCCAGGCCCGATGGGCTCTATTCTTTAATCAATTCAACCTACAAATCTCATTTTGAACCGCCGGGCAGATGCCCTGTCCCAGTTACACAGGCCGACAGAGTCAGACCCTAAACGGGGTAATCCTATCATCCCCGCACACAGGTTCAAAGGACGGGTCCAGTGGGAACTAGACAAACAGATTCAGGAGCTCTGGCTCCAGCGCGTCCGACTCCGCCGTGTTCCTCGCAGTTGCTCTTCCTGATTCCTGGAGGGCTCCGCTGTCTGGTGACGTCACCATGGTCCGCTCTGTGACTTTGTGTTTGTTTGTGTTGGGGCTTTTCCCCAAGTTTTTGTCTAAGAAGAATAAAGACTTTATGTTGTCACAGATCACGCTTCCCTCGATTCCTCCGTTTGTGTGACAGTTGCAGGCCAAGATATTTTACAAAGATCTACTAAAAATTGTAATTTATTACATATGAAAAATAATACTTACTGTGGTCCATCATTCAGAACTGTATTTGTTCTTCAGGTATTGGTGACAAGATGTAAATTTGTAAAAATTTGTAAAAATTAAAAAGTGCTCATATATGTATGTATTTTAAAACATTGTGATTGCATTATAATATGCACATGGGTAAACATCTATCCATTCATTATCTTCCATGTAAACCTCCACTATGATTGCAGGGGGGTTCCCCATGCCCATCCAGCAGAGAACGTTTTGGCTCTGGGAAGATACACCCAGGACAGGGCACCAATCTATCGCTGGGCACTCACTCACTCACTCACCCAGACACACACACTCAATATAGGGCAATTTGTAGCATTCAATTTACCTTGATCCATGTTTTTGGACTGTGGGAGAAAAACGGAAAACGTGGAAAATGCGCGCATGTGGAGAACATGGAAACGTCACCCAGATTGGGATTTGAACCGGGAATCACTAGCACTGAGAGGCGAACCTGCTAACCACTAAGCTACCATGCCGCCCGAAGGGTGAACAAGCCTGTAAATAACATTTTTGTTCATTTACTCTGTGTTCAAAATAAAATATTTTCTTTATGGAACATTCAATTATGACTTTTTTTTTTCAGCAAAACTGTATTTTGCAGAACATCTTGTGTATCAAGCATTTTGCCAAATTTAATTTAAAATTAAATATAGATTTAAAAAATAAAGAAGACATAAGAAACAAATTACTTTGATCATCACTAAATTACTTTTGTTTGCTTTTGAATGGGTTTTTTTGTTAAATGTATTCTTCAAATATTTATTATTGAAAAAATAGTAACCATCAATAAAGTGCAAAAGTTTGTTTCCTGTAAAATAGTGGCTACTATTTTATTAGATAGGGTCGGCTGTGCAACACAACCCATGTGTTTGTGTCATTGTGGTGTTCTGTGAGATCAGTACAAATGGGCAGAGGCGAAAACATGTACATATCATGCAATATCAGTTGCTTGAGATGCTGAAAGTATATCAGTATATCAGTTGCTTGAGGTGCTCCGCACTGGACCAGGTGAAGATTTTCAATGCTTTTGCATAAATCTCTATTTCCAGCTCCTCCCCCTACTGAACTACCATTTCCAGCACCACTGGTACCAACTCTTTTCATAATTTAAGTTGTGGTGATACACCTGCCGCACTCTACATCTTTCCATGAGTATGACCTCATAGTCGACAAGGCTACGACTTGACTTGAAGAGTATGATTAAATTTTTCGACCAAACCATCTGCCTGAGAATGTAACACACTCGTTCGAATGGATTTAATCCCCCAAAATTCGCAATGTTTGCATAGTGTAATAAGTTCATTTCTATAATAATTATAATATAATAATATAATATAATAATTAATTTCTATAATTAATATATATCATACATTTCCATTGATTTATATGTTTTGTAGCATTTGTATCCACTGTTTCCACTGTTTTCTAAATCATCTGAAATTAATTGTTATATGGCTTTATGTTTGGGTATGTTTTAATTCTTAGCTGTTAAAGAAATGGTAAACTTCAAACTACTTTGTTTGAAACTTTTTTAACTCCCAGCTTAAAGTCAACAAGTGGATTGTTCACATATATTAGCATCTTAGAATATTTAAATGACACCCTGTAAAATATATCTAAACAATAAGAACAAATTTGACAACTTGCAGCTTTTCACTCTGTACACATTCAAATTTAATGTAGATCCTTTAATCTGTTTTGTGTAGATCTGCTGGCCAAATGAAATTTGTATGAGCTTGGTTAACTTTGGTGAGCTAAAGAAAACTTATTTCACAACATGTAAGCTGCACAAGAGTAAACAATCTTCTTCAAGTTCTATGTCATTTTAATATGAGACAGAGCCAGCCTGCAGCCAAGCCAATCAAGCATGCATTTTTCTGTATTCAAGGTCACACTTTTGTACAACTTGTAAAATGAGGCTTGGCCTGTTTAAAATAATGGACTTCCCAGTTAATGTCATTGATGGCAGTACATGTCTCTTTAAAGTCCGAATATATGCCTTAGTGTCCATTTAAATGTATGCAGTCATCCTTACCAGAGCACTGATTCACCCACACACAATGACAGATGTTGGCATGTGTATCTAACACAAATAACAGATGAATGGTCTCTTAAATACTTTTTCCTAAAAGCATGCTAGAACATCTTAATACAGTCTAAAATAGAATCATCACAGCACACATTTCCTCTGTTTACTGAACCATCTGTGATGACTCAGACTGACAACATAAGGATGATATATGGCTTTATGTTAGAGTGCCTAATCATCCTAAGCTGTTACACAAATGGTGAGCTTTAAACTATCAGTCTAAAATCTGATTAAGTGAAGCCAGCGACTTTATGGTCTATTTCATATGTTCAGTGATCCTGGTTCATTTCATTCAGCTTAGAAAATTATTTCTCAACAAAATTTTGTTAATAGTTAATGATAACAAACAATTCAAATATTATAATACTTTTCACCATTCACATACATTTTTCTTAAACACACTTTCCCTGTTATACATACATAAACACCAATTTTTGTCCTCAGTTTATGTTCAAATATAAATACAGATAATTTTATTGGCTAAACAACTAGAAACACAAATAATTAGACCTGTATGGATGCATCTATCGCTGACCGAACCAGATTTCTACCCCCAAAGTTTATTTAGTAGCCTCTCTTCTGGATTTGTGCCCCCTCTGGTGGTTTTCTGTCTTGTGCTGTTGGTTCCAGTACACCCACAGTTGCCACCATGCCACGCCCTATAACAGTAATAAGACAGTGGTTGAAAAAGAATTAAATAGATCAGTGAGCTAAGGAACTATCATCTACACTCATTATGTATATATGCCACTATGAAGTAACTTCTAATAAGGTTTAAAGTTGGTGTATGTTGCCTTTCTACTATTAATCATGAATATCTTTTTCAAAATCACATGTAAGGATCTCAGTTTAGGAATGTAATAAAAGCTTATATTTTCCTTTTTCACTGAACACAAATTGTCTTCAGCAGAGAGCAATGCTCTTAAAATATTGGTTTCATTTAAAGGAAGTGGCAAGAGGGCCATCTCTCTAATCCTAAGCTAATAGGACTGGATCCACACACTTGCATAGCAATCTCTGGAATTATTGTATCATTTACTTGACAATTTTATTACAAGGACTAAAGCTGAGTAAGAAATTTTGTTTCTTCCACCATTGTATCAATACACCTGTTAATTATATAAAAGAAGCTTTCCAATGCTATATTCTTTTCAGCAAATTTAAGCGTTTCATAATTTTTATTTCCACTCCATTCACAATATATGTTTGGGTGAAAGGCCCCCAATAGAATTAATATGTTTTTGTCAACAAGAGACAGAAATGATTTTATTAAAGTACTATTTTTTTTAACCCTCAAACATAATATCACAGAATGATTCTATTGCCAGCCCTTGTGTAATGCTCAAGAAATCACAGAGTTAAACAAAACATCCCTAAGACTAAGCATATTGTGCTGGCTTCAGATGCATCCACAGGTTAAATGGATAATGGTTGCATCTAAGCCTAATTATTGTGGGAAAGCCCAGCACTACAATGCCATGGTTTTTTTAATATGTCACATTATGATAAAACCTTTTTGTATTAATTGTGACAAATAATGTCTTGACAGGATTACTTTAAATGATCTAAACACTTCCAACAAAACAAAATACTCTGTCCACAGTGCCAATGCTGTAGTCTATAATGCTTTTAGATCTGTTTAATTTGTTGTGTTAAATGTATATGTTAGTGGACATTTTAATTAAACTAGAAAATATAAACCGGATACACGCACAATAGCATCAGAGTAGACCCCTTTCCCCCCTGCCAATGGGGTGGGGTGGGGTGCGTTGACCCTTAACCTTATTTCAGCGCCTGGACCAAGATAACCTTATCTTGGCGCCTGTGCCTAGATGCGCTGATGGGCCTAACAGAACCAAGGTGGTCATCAGACCATAACTCAGGGGAGTTTATTAGTGTATAAGCAGAAAGGATACAGTCAGAGAACGCGGAGTCACAAATTTCCTCATCTGAGTCAATAGGGCAATCAATGTCATCCTCAGAACATAGTGACTCATAGCCATAACGCCAAATGATGTCATCATCCCTATACTGAGCCCACCATACTAAAGAAAAACCCCGAAAACAAAAAACCTCCCAAAAGAGTATGAGAAACCCCAAAAGAAGAGCAGTCACAACCAACCACAAAACAAAGTTACCGCTAAAAGAGAGCTAACAAAAAACAAACGCACCAAAATGGAACAGAAAACACAAAAAAAAGAAAAAAGAACGAACATCTAGCACTGAATCGAAAAACCTTGAGTGAACAGAACACCAAAACAAGCACAAACCCTTGACACGGGGTGCGGAACACCCACACAAAGTCCGGGAGAGACGCTAAAACTGACACCGCAAGAACTCAGAAAACCAAAAGCTACAGGAGCAGGAAACATGAAACCCACCGCGTATCACAACAGACGGGAAGTCGTGAATGTGCGGAAAAAAGACAGGTGGACCAAAACAGCTAACTATGGGGCTACTAGGCTGGAGTAGAAGGCTAAGCAAATGCTATGCCATCCAATGCTCAGCAGTGCCCCAGGACACAACACAATAACGGAATGCCTGGGAACCATAGGGGGGAAAAAATATATATGAGCTACCTGATACTGGTGGCAGATATTTTGGAGAGAGCTTCTGTCATGTTAATTCCAATATCTGGGTAAGTGTAGCGATAACCACACGGAAACAGGCAGCAAGTTCCAGAAACAAGAGATTTATTAGAAAATCAGTAATTAAACAAAAGCATAACTAACCGAACGGACCTGTAACATAGTTGAAGCTCTCTTGCAGATGAGAGAGCAGGGCAAAATGATATGGTCACACGACTAAGGGTAATTAACTAAATGCGGCACAGCCACAAAATGAATGAAAACGAGAAAACTGAACTAAAGTGAAACTCATACCAATATAAACACAAAACAAAATGCTGTCCTGACAATAGGTTGCCGACTATCCTGCCAATATCACAAAAATAACTTGAATGTGACAAAAGTAATAATAAATAAAAATTCTATGAAAATGAACAGATAAAAAGCTGATATTGATTTTAAACCATGTGTCAACAGAATTATTTTAAAAGTAAACTCAATAAACAGGCCTGAACAAAAATGATGTTCATTCATTCATTCATTATCTCCCGCTTATCCTCTATTAGGGTCGCGGTAGGGTTCCCCATGCCCATCCAGGGGAGAACGTCTCGGGCGCTGGGCAGATAGACCCAGGACAGGGCGCCAATCCATCGCTGGGCACAAAAATGATGTAACCCCTGAAAATAATGTGACCAAAGGGACATGTTAAATCAAACTATGGCCACTAATTGGCATCACAAGTGTCAACAATCATGAAATCAGTCATCTACATATAGGGCTACAGGTAGCTACTGTATTGTGACATGGTGTGTACCACACTCAACATAAAGCAGAGGAAGCGAAGGAAAGAGTTGTCTTGGGAGTATAGAAAGATAATTATGGACAAGCATGCTAAAGGTAAAGGTTATAAGACCATCTCCAATCCGCTTGATGTTCCTGTGACTGCAGTTCCACATATTTAAAAAAAAAAATTTAAGCCAGCCATTGTTAAAACAAATCATAAAAAAGACAGACTAAAATTTGCCAAACTACATATTGACAAGCCTCAAAGCTTCTGAAAGAATGTCCAATGGACAAATGAGACAAAATGGAACTTTAGCTCTATGTTCACAGATGGAAAAATGAAGCATATCAAGAAAGGAACATTATCCCTACTGTGAAACATGGAGGCAGCTCTTTATGTTCCGGGCCTGCTTTGCTGAATGCGAAAACTGGAAAGCTGTATGCTCATGATGAGTGGGCCAAAATACCTTTTGAGATACTTCTGTCCAGGCCTGTTTCATAAGTTGATTTTTTTTAAGTTTGTTGAAGCATGGTTGAAAAGCAATGTCTGACTTTCACTGGTTAATTTGCATAGCATTTTTATTTATTATTATTTATGACAGATTAAAATTATTTCTGTGACCATCGTTGTTTGTTTTTTCATTAAGGGGTACCAACAATTTTGTCAACATGTGTAGGAGGATAACGCAATAAGGGAAGAAATTGAGTTTGTACAAGACTAAGGAAGGCACATGACAGGTCACAGGTGCAAGGAATTAACAAGACTAATCTTAGGTTTGGGAGTGCTAGGCCACTCCCCCCTGGGTTTTCCCTTTTGCTTTTGGCCGTTTGGGGTTTCCGTAGGTAGGGCCCATCTCTGAGGTTGGGGATTGGGTCCTACCTAGTCACATGCTGCCTGCTGACTATACTTAAAGAGCACATGCTCCCTGGATCAGCAGGCCAGCAGCGTGTCTCGGGCTGCGTTGGTTGTGCCCCATTTTGAGCCGTCCGTGATCCGCTCGGGTTGCGTCCTGAGCTCAGGTCCTGCCACGGCTGAAGCCTCGGTGTGCCCCACCTTGGTAGACCAGGACTTCGTTTTATGTGGTGTTGCCGTGGTACTGGTCCTGTCTTTTTGTGTACAGGAGGCGGAGAGGAAGGAGGCTGGAAATGAGGGCAAGGTCTCCAGGCTGGTTCAAGGGGTTCTGTCCACTGGTCCGATGGTGAAGCAGTGGTCTCCCGGGGTCCCTGCTCAAGACCGTTTGTCCCCCGCTCTGGACAAATTTACCTGCCGCTCTGGACTGTTTGCCTCCCGCTCTGGACCATTTACCTGCCGCTCTGGACTGTATGCCCCCCGCTCTGGACAGTTTGCCTTCTGTCAACATTTGATGTCCTTCGTCCAGGATATATAAGACTCTGTTCCGGACACCCAGCCTAAGGACAAAGACTGTTCTGCGGTCGCGTCTACTCGGCTTACCCCTGCGGTCGCGCCTACTCGGTTTGCCCCTGCAGTCGTGTCCACTAGGGTTGCCCCTGTGGTTACACTCACCCTGATTGCCTCTGCGGTCACGCTCCCTCCAGCGCCGTTGCCGTGCTAACCTCTTCCGCACCAGGGTCCGTGTTAGCCTCTCATACACCAGGGTCTGCATTAGCCTCTCCAGCGCCTGAGTCCGCAGGTATCATCCTCAACCATCCGCATTGCCTTTGCTTCCTCAAACGGCTACATTGCCCCCCACATCCTCAAAGGGTCATGTCGCCTCCACGCCCTTCATAGGCCATGTTGCCTCAGTGCTTTCAACAGGCTACGTTGCCCCATGTCCTCAAAGGGTCACGTCGCCTCCACACCTTGAATAGGCCATGTTGCCTCAGTGCTCTCAACAGGCAACGTTGCCCCCACTTCTCAGAAGGGTCACGTCGCCCCCGCGCCCTTAATAGGCCATGTTGCCTCGGCGCTCTCAATTGGCTACGTCCCTCCCGCATCCTCGAAGGGTCACGTCGCCTCCGCGATCTCAAATGGCCGCGTCTCCTCCGCGTTTTCAAGAGGCCTTCGTGCCTTTAATAGGCCAGGTCACCTCCGCGCACTCAACAAGCTACGTTGCCTCCGCATCCTCAAAGAGTCACGCCGCCTTTGCGCCCTCAACTGGCTTTACCGCCTTCGCGCCCTTAAAAAGCATCATCGCTTTCACTCCCTCAAAAGGTCTCGCCGCCTTCGCGCCCTCAAAAGCCCTCGCCGCTTTCGCGCCCCCAAAGGGCTTCACCGCCTTCGCGCCCTTAAAAAGCCTCGTCGCTTTTTTTTAATAAATACGGCACAGTGGCTTAATGGTTAGCACGTTCACCTCTCAGCACTAGGGATTCCCGGTTCGAATCCCCATATGGGTGGAGTTTCCATGTTCTTCCCGTGTCCGTGTGGGTTTACTCCGGGTTCTCCGGTTTCCTCCCACAGTCCAAAAACATGGATCAAGTCAATTGAATTTTTCATATTGCCCCATATAGACTGTGTCTGTGTGAGTGTGTGCCCAGCGATAGATTGGCGCCCTCTCCTGAGTGTATCTGCCCAGCGCCTGAAACTTGGGGAAACCCACCCCCCGCGACCCTAATATAGAATAAAGCGGAAGATTATGGATGGATGTGTGTGTATATATATATATATATATATATATATATATATATATATATATATATATATATATATGTGTGTGTGTGTGTGTCTGTTACAAATTGCAAATTACACCAAACACCTATTTTAGACTAGTACCGGTAGTACATTAAAAGCAAATAAAATATATATATATATATATATATATATATATATATATATATATATATATATATATATATATATATATAAACATTAAATTTAATTTATTTTTTAGTGAATGATTTAGTGGATGTGCTCTATGCTTATTTGACTACCCTGTCCCATTTCTAGGTAACATACACACACGTACAGGCTTGGAAAGCCAGTTGGCACATCATGTCTAAAATGTGAGACGTGCACCAGAGCCTATCCATTCAAATCGCCAGACAGTCAGTTTTCAGACTACACACATTTGTTTGTGTATATATACTGTATATATACTGTAAAATTATTATTTTCATTTTTATAACATTAGTTTCCCAATGTCTATAGGACATAAAATTTGTGTTTAACGGGTAAAATAAACTCTGCAAGGATAATAGTCCTCTCCAAGGATACTAGTCCTCTCCAAGGATACTAGTCTCCAAGTATCCATTGGTTCCTAGCTCCACCCCATGTAACAATTATATGTTTTATTTAACAAACTTGATTTTTAATGTTCAGCATAATTTAAATGACTATTCTTTGAAAAATGCCTCCTTGTTCCCATGTCCCATGCATCTTTTTTTGACTCAGATGCAGATCTTTTCATCTTCTTAAGTGTTACATTAGGCTACTTATTTGTATCTCTGATTAATTCTTTTCTTAATCAATAATCCATCATGATGGAGTATAAATAGAGCAACCCTTAATGAGGCTGTTGTTTCAAATATTGTAGTTGTGGCTCACGACATTGAGCTAGAATGTGTGAGCAAGGCAAAAATAATATTTCTTAATGCCAAATTGCAAAGTATTTAGTTTTTTCCTCATCACTGCAAAAATTAAATCTTAACAGTCAGAAAAGTCAAAAAAGCTTGAAAATGTCTAAGAAATATTATTTTTTACATGAATAGGTTGCTAATTAATATAAATAATATAGTTTTCTGAAACTTGTTTAAAGGAATCTCAACAAGATAAATTTACTCACAACATTTGCAGATACAAATTTTTACTTGATTCAAATACACTGTAAAAAATGAAGTGCCTCCAATTTATAATCACAAAGCAACTAAATTCCTCGTTTTTTTTTTTTTTTTTTTTTGTCACAACTTTAAGGCTTATTTGGTGTATGTAATTACAAATTTATGTTGTTACAAAAAGTCTTACATGTACATGTTAGCTGAACTTAAATTACTCTGTCACCCCAACATTTATTTTTTCAGATCTGTTATTATGATCTAATATATTTAGTTGGCCCAACGTCATATATCAAGTAAGGATAATTAAAAATGTCTTGCTACACAACTAAAAAACGTTTTGAAATTTTTAGTTACTACTAAAACGAGCAGGGTGGTCCGGAAAGCATGTGTCGAAGTCCAAGATGAGTGCGGAGTCTAAAATGTCTTCCGCCGCTACCCAGCTTTGCTCCTCGTGCCCGAACCCTTCCCAATCGACCAGGAACTTTAACTGCCCACCCCACCGACGGGAGTCCAAAAGCAAGACGACCCTATATACCGGAGACGGATCTTTACACCCCGGCGTGGAACTATACACTTCTGCCCACCCGGACTCCAACGGCCCCGCCACGTACGGCTTGAGTAGGGACAAGTGGAAAATGGGGTGAACCCTCCTTTTACAGGGAAGAACCAGTTTAAAAGACACTTCTTTAATGTGCCTGACGATCCGATAAGGACCAACGTACCGAGAAAGAAGCTTGCGGAAGCCTGAACAATGCAGATTACCTGTGCTGAACCATTCCAAGTCACCCACTTGATTCTCGGGTATGGGTGCGCGGCGGTGGTCCTAATCCTTGGCTTGGCGTATGGACTGTTGGATCCACTGATGCACCTGCTTCCAGACTCCCTCACTCCTGTGAAACCAGTCGTCCACTGCGGGTACAGCCGAGGGTTCCGGGTCCCACGATGTGAACGGAGGTTGGTAGTCCAGCACGCATTCGAACGAATTCTTTTCATTGCTGAGTGGCGCAGGGAATTCTGGGCAATACTAGCCTAGGGTAGGAACCATGGCCAGTCTGTCAGGTTCTGACACACAAACAACTCACACTTGCGCATGAGATGGTGTTACCCAAAAATTACACCAAACTCGCATTTCTCCACCCGCACATATAGCTGGTGCTGTAAAAGGTGGCGCAGGATAATGCGCACCTGTGTGTGATTCTAGTGGATGTTTGTGGAATACACAAGGATATCGTCAATATAGACAATAACGTATCACTCAAGATAGTTGGGCAGAACGCCAATAACGAACGCCTAGAACACAGCAGGTGCATTGGAGAGACCAAAGGGCATGACAAATTATTCGTAAGGGCCCGTGGTGGTGATGAAGGCCATTTTCCACTCATCCCCCTCCCTGATGATAACCAAATTATACACATTGCGGAGATCTAGCTTAGTAAAGACGGCGGCTCGACCTAACCATTCTAAAGTCGAAGGGATGAGTTGGATGGGGTATGCGTACTTATGTGTAACCTGGTTAAGATCTCGGTAATCAATGCACAGACAGAGCTCGGAATTCTTCTTCTTCGACCACTCCGGACAGGTGGAGAGCTGATGATCAGGGTTTTCACAATACAGTACATACAAAGGCCAGCATGCTGGCGACGCAACTTATCCGCGAATGACAACCGAGCGGCGTCCACCTGCATGGGGATCTCCGTTGTCGGCTCCGCAAGCGCTCCGGACATGATCCCGAGGAGAGAGGCAGACGTGGAGGGTAGGCAGCAGGCTGGTCGGCTCGATTAGGGCATTGAGCGTGCAGTCTCGGTCGCGTCCGGTGAGAAGTATCTGCACCTCTGGTTGTAAGTATCTGCACCCTGGCGTATTCTCATCAGCAATGACCCCATGGAATGGCCCTGGTTGGGTGATGGAATGTGGCGCAGAAGCTCTCCCGGAAGGCATGAAAATCCATGGTCTCTCATGAGCCCAAATTCCAAACCGACTCTCCCCACTCGCAGGTGAGCGAGTACAAATGCGATCCGATGTTGTTCCGTGAAGTACGCATCTTACTTCACGTAGTTCAGTGAAGTAAAATCGCACTTGAAGAACAAAGGTAAGGTATCCACGGGGCAAATAGCATGTATAGGTATAACCGGCCTAAGACCCATCTGAGATGTACCGACACACATGTTCCATGACAGCCCAAAGCCTAAATATTCCCAAAGGGAGGTGGAGCCCCGAGATGGGGCAAAATTCCGGGCACATGCCCATGGGACGTCAATGGTTGGGGGTGTGACAGTGTGGCAACAGCAATACATAAATAAAATGAACCATTCAAAACTGCAAAAAAAAAGACAGATCAGTATTTATCAATATTTAACCATTCAAATATTTAACCAATTCTAAATTGGGAAAAATCCGTTTTCTGGACAAGGGGGAAAAAAACACAAAAATTGACCAATATTTGTATGAAAAATTAGGATTGTTGTAATTTATGCATTTCTTTTTTACATTTTATTCAGTATATAGAGATGAGCTGAGAAACATAGGGTTTTACTATTACAGGTTTCTAAGAAATGTGTTACTTAGTTTTCTATGGTTTCTATTAACTCTAAAAGTGGAGAGAATGTTGGTCTGAAACCTGTAGTTAGAAAATGGGGGATTCTTGAAATGAGTGCTTTGGTGCATGAAGAATTTTTTTTGTGGTTGTTTACATTTAAAATGTGATGTACTTAAATGTGTTTTTAAGGCACCTACTGTGTGGAATATACACACACAGTCTAAATACAGGGACTGCAGTGTTACATGAGTGATACCAGTGCTTTGGTCTGTAATGTTTTATAAATTGATTTTAATTTTCAGTGGAAAACTTGCAATATCGACACTCAAACATGTCTATTGTTACTTGTGTACAAAGATTTTTAATCTCACATTATAAATAAATCAACAGTTCTCTGTAAAGTTTGGAATTACCTTTGAGGATTGAAAATTTATTTTTTATATACTGTATATATATATATATATATATATATATATATATATATATATATATATATTATATTCTGCAAGACAAATGAAAGGGTGATTAGTCAAGTCAACAGCAAGTACAAGATTAATAAACAGTAATTGTTAAAAATGGTGTTAAATGCTTACAAATAACTGTATTTTAATCTTATTTAAACAGCACTATGTTGTAAGTCTTTTATAATGTTAAATAATGAGCTTTATAGAACCAGAAAAAAATTTTAATTACAAATTCACGAAAAGTCTCCAAATCATCAAAATCTATGTAATTCAGCTAAAAACACGCAATACTGTTAAGCACGCTAACATAAAAACACAAATTATAAGAGGTTTGGTGCAAAAAAATTTTTAGGTCAGGTAACCGTCGGTTTATTCTGCAAGTGAAAAAAAACCTTCAGTAAGCAGAGTGAAAGATTTACCCGCCAATACACTCTCATCCGGGGCCTCACGCTTGACTTATTTGCTACTGTCTGAAGAGCACAAAAAAAGTGAGTCATAATGATTTTTTAACAGTACTGATCACATATCGATTTTTAAAACTAAAACTGCATATGTGTTGCATTAAATAACATTTCACAAGAACAAACAATTGCAAACAAAGCTTGTTTATGTGAAGCTCATTCACGCTCACTCCCCGTGCTTAGTTATCATTTTGTTTGTTTCAAAACTGTGTTGTAATAAAATTTGTGGCGAAAGTGCCAATCTCTGTTTTTTAAAGCATGACAACTGATTTCTTTCTCTGCACCTCTTGAGAATACATCGATAAACATGGCATCATGATACCATCGCAAAAAAGCATAGTACATTAATATTTAAGCTACATTTTTTGTAGTAAAATCATATTACCTACCTTGGAAGTTGATCGGTGTCACCGTATCATGCCCCTTTGATTCAAAATGTCCAGTGAACTAAAAGTTTACTGCGTATGAGCAACTGCAGATTCAAGCAGAGGGACTGGTACATAATTTTTTCGATGTCCAGTAAGCAACAAGTTCAGGGAAGATTCTCTGCGCTTGTAATACCTTTTTTTTTTTTTTTTTTAATTCAACTGACTTTTTAGGTTGGCCCAGTGAATTTCATAATATATTGGAAAAACATGATTAAGTAGATTGGTATAACTTCAAAGCTGTAATTAATTTGAAACCACTTGTAATTTTATATTTCTACAGCATTTTAAAAAACAGATTTTTTTACAGTGTACATTTTTTCTTTATTTGTTTATTATCTGATGTGACCCGACACATTATTATCCAAGGAGAACATTCATTCATTCATTCATTATCTCCCGCTTATCCTCTATTAGGGTCGCGGTGGGGTTCCCCATGCCCATCCAGGGGAGAACGTCTCGGGCGCTGGGCAGATAGACCCAGGACAGGGCGCCAATCCATCGCTGGGCATACACTCACTCACACAGACACACTCTATAGGGGGCAATTTTGAGAATTCAATTAACTTGATCCATGTTTTTGGACTGTGGGAGGAAACCGGTGAACCCGGAGGAAACCCACGCAGACACGGGGAGAACATGGAAACTCCACCCAGATGGGGATTCGAACCGGGAATCCCTAGTGCTGAGAGGCGAACGTGCTAACCACTAAGCCACCGTGCCACCCCAAGGAGAACATCATACATTAATTTCATGTAGAAACACAGACAAGTTCATTTCAGATAATTTAAATGTTTCCATATAAGAGCTAATTCACATTTTAGTTTAAGTTTAATTGGTTTATGATGCAATTGTTAGAGATGGAGAAGGTAGGAACCAGGTTTCAAACACAAAGCACAAGGATGCAGGATAGAAGGTAAGGTGTTTATTTTGAACAAGGCCATAGTGTTGGTTGGTAGGCAATGGCAGTAATGAATCGACAGGGGAAGCGAGATGAGTTCAGGAAGCCGGACCAGGAGAGCGATGAGGAGCAACTGCGAGACAAAGAGAAGGCACACGGTAAGTAGCATATAAGCACAGCAAACAATGGAGGCCCTTGGAATGGCAATCGCAGCGTGGCTTAGAAAACCAATTCTCTGGCACTGGGGAGGAGAAAACCAGGGGTTTAAGTAGGCTGCCAGGAGATTGTCTGCAGGTGAGGGTAATTAGGGTAATGAGGAGGCGGAGTCAGAGACGAGGAGGAGCAGGCTCTGACAGCAATAGTTAAAATGGACCATTTAGACTTGCAAAGGGACACAGACCGCATGGTTTTGACTGACTTATATGCAACTGTCTCCTATTATAAATGTGTTTTGTGTCATGAGGAAAAAAATCAGACACTGCAACTGTGAAGGAGCTTAAAATGTCAAACCAGAACGAAATCAAAAGTTGCAATTGCAAATAAATTTTCTCTTCCAACAAGGTTACACATGTCTCTGAAATAATGGTTTAAAGTGTGTTACAGATGTCACATTTATGAATTGCAAAAATCTACAGACTAGCAAAGACTGTCTGCATAGCTGTTCCGTGTAAGTAAAAAGTCATGTCATAAAATAGATCAGTTATAATATTCAGGAAATATTTCTCACTATCAGCCCTATACTGCATGAAATGTTTTGAAAGCTTGAGAGAAAGCAATTACTGTAAGAATACTTAATGTCTTTCACACCTGAGTGACTCTCTAAGAGACAGATTGCAATATGCATTTGTAACACAGGCTTGACTTCCCATTATTATTCCAATTACTGAATGACCTACAAACAATCCGATGTGATGCAGCATTACACACATCATTAGTATTTTATTTGCATTGCGTACATTTTTTTGCCAACTCTCAGACCTAGGCTCTCCTCTGCCCTGCTCCTCTCCCTTGTTCTGCCTCTCATGAGTATTGAGTTCACCAAGGGTATAAAAAGCTTTGCTTTGTGACCGGTTTATTTTTGGGTTAGATATATATTTGAAGTCTTGTTGTTTCCTGTAGTACTTGCCTAGCTTTTTCTCATCTGTATATCTACAGTTAATATTGCACTGGCACATTTAGGTAAGCTCTATTAGACTTTTGACAAAACAATTTGTAAATGGACGTAAAGATGCATATATGTGAGGCAGAACTAGAGTAGCACTTAAAAGTAACAACCTTACAATTAAGCTAGAGCAGTGGCTTTAAATTTTAAATACATTTCTTCAGCAGAACACATTCTCCATGCTCCAGAGAAATGAAACATAGAGTGAAACATGGAGCGGCAGCTTTGCCAGCGCAGAAGATGACACGGTGGCATGGCTCATCATTAAAATACAGGGAGGGAATGCTGGACCCCTGCTGATCTCACGTGGGCATCTGAGAAAGGTGCTGAATGTTCTTTGGCGACCAGGATGTCATGCATTGTGCTGTATGATAGAAAGTGGTGTCAGGAACCCATTGCCAGACAGAATAGAAACCAAGTACATGAAGGCAGGTAAGCAGATATGCTGTGATTGCTCTCTATAAACGATGTACAACCAAGGCCAAACCTACAGTGTGGAAAGATTATACCAGACAAAATTTTGCATGTGTCTAAATGCATTCTGTCAACAAGGCCTGATTATGTGCTTTATACTGTAGATCCTATGGCAGGTCCTTATTGTTATCTCACCCATCTTGGTAACCCCTCCCAGACACTAACAGACAAAAGCATGAAGGTTGAAATATTAAACCACAGGCATGCCAGATAATGACCAGATAGATTTTATTGCTGAAAATAAAATACTAACAATTTGCTATGTAAATGGAACATTGCTTTGCTTGAAAAGTTAATAAAGGTATAAAATTCACCAGCACCAAAGTTCTGCACAGAGGATCGGTTCAGTTTTGAGTCTTTATATTGTTCAGTCAAAAAGCAACAACAGTGACTTACAAAGAAGCAGGAAGGTTTAATATAAACACAGAATAAGCTGGTATTTTGTAATTAATTACATTTATTAAATTGTCTTACTGTATGTTTTATTTAATTGTTATTTGGAATATAGAGGTGTAAACAATACAAGCATTATTGATTAGAGTACTTAAATACACATTCAAAACAGCATTTCTTTTTCTTTCTCTAGCAGATTTTTCTTTTATTCAAATAAATTACATATAATGAAGAGATTTATGGGGCATTTCAGTGGTAATGCTGTGTATTTGTATTGTTATGCTGGTATTTAAGGAGGCATGAAAGGTAATTGCATTTAGCCTTTACCCTTTTGCCATCTGGAATGTTTAATATGAGATATGCTTTTAACATTTTCAGATGATTTGTATTCTGATCACATTAAGTTTAATAAATTGCCTCTTAGTGTTTTGCTGACATTAAAAGATACATACCACAAAGCATTGTGAAAAACAAGTATAAAATATATATTTTCTTTTAAACTGCAATATACTATTTTACTTTTTGCTATATTTTTATCATAAGATAAAGATGTTGCTACTCAGACTGCTGTGAGGAAATTAGAGTCTTGGTATTGACACAAAGAAAGTATGCAAAGAAAGTATGCCAAGGTTCTCTGGAGATTTGTGCTCCTGACCATATAACAATAATAAAAACAAGTTTGTTTTCCTTCAAAAAAAAACAAAAAAACCTGTAAACAGAGAAAATAAACACCATTATATTGTAATAACTACTTTTTTTTTGTACAACTATCTGTCAATCATTTTGGAAGCTTTTTTTTTTTTTTATAAATCATGCTTAAATGTCAAAGATCTTTCCTTGCATGTGAGCTGATTGACGTAAAATGTAAAAAAAAAAAAAAAAGTGAAAACTCATTTCAGGCTGCCAGCAGGCTTGAAAATCAATCTGTGTTTCCATCTTGCAGACCCCCAATGAATTAAAAACCAACAGCAAAGTTTGTGATAGTTTTACAGCTCTGTTTGTTTTATTAATGCCCTTGCAGCAAAAATCTAGAATTGATATGATCAATAGAGCCACATTAATTAAATGCTTAATTATTAAAAACTCCTCTGGCAACAGAGCGCAAAATCAAAAGAGTCCAGTTTTAGATAATACATACATCTTACAGGGGGGTAGAGAAAATGCTTTACTACACACAGATACTGCATTTCTTGATTTGTTTTGCACAACTTGGATTGGAAGAGTGGTACAAAATTTAAATGAGACAAATGTTTTGACATCATGATGGTATAGTGAATAGTGTTAATTGTAAAATTTATTATACAAACATATATTGTTATCAAGAACTTAGACTTTAGTGCTCACTTAGCCATGACTAATTAGTAGCATTAGTAGGCCTAACTGTTGGAAATAAAATACTATACACACAGTACAATTAATAAGAGAACAACACATTATTTATCTTTGAAACCAAAAGATTACAGGAATTGTATAAAAGGACTTATAAGACTAGAGGTATTCTCTGTTTGATATTAAATCAAAGTAAACTCTTCCAGTTTTAAGTCAGTTAAGGCTAAATTTTGTTTATAGTAGTTTTTTATTAAGTCACAAGTTTACATTTCCTTAGAATTTGTTAGCATTGCCTTTCAATTGTAGTACATGGGTCAAATGTTTAGGGTATCTAAACATAAGTTTAGTAACATTGAGTGAATGCTGTGCGTGTCTGGCTGCCGCTGCTCTCTGGTATTGTTTTGTTTGATTGTTTCTCTTCCTCCAACAGACCTCTTACAATGTGGGTGAGCCAATTATGCATCTAGTTTACACTTGCTTGGACCGTACTATACTACCGCTTTCATCACTATGTGCCCCTGCCAGTAGTACTTTATTTGCATCCGGACATCTTCTTTCTGCCTTGCCCGAGACACATCCATCGTGGATCTCATCGGAACTTTCGAGTTAACAGCTCTACAGCATTTCACTCCTTCTGGTCAATCACCTGCCGCCTTTCCAGGAATACCAGCTATCTTACCTACATCAGCTAACGCTACTGCCGAACATGAACTTACTACTATCAACTTCGGTCTTCTCATCATCCACTGACTCACGAGCACGGGTCATCTCATTCAAGATCTCTTCACTGACAGCAAGTTTGACTTTCTCTGTCTAACCGAAACCTGGCAACATCCCAATGACTTTTCAAAACTCAACGACTCTACTCCTCTAGGGTTTGTTTACATTTGTCAACCATGTGGTGTAGGACGTAGAGGAGATCTCGCGTTACTTCACCGCGCAAATTGGAAAGTCCTCCCGGTATCTGTGCCTGTTTACAGCTCACTGGAATAGTAGTGGTGAATTGTCTAGACCCTAGTGTGTGAATTGTCTAGACCCTCACCTGCCATCATCGCTACAGTCTACCGTCCTCCTCAGCCACACAAGGACTTGCTAACTGACTTTGCCTCTCTACTCACTTATCTATCTACTCTGTCATCCTATGTAATATTATTGGGGGACTTTAATATACACATAGATTGCAGTAATCTTTCTCTCACCAGAGACATTTCTTCCTGCCTCGAGAATTTTTGATTTCATCAATTCATTGATTTTCCTACTCACACAAAAGGTTATACACTGGACTTAATATGTTGTTCTGGTCTAACCCCTGCTAATTGTACAGCTGATGATCTCCATGTAACTGATCACTTCCTTCGCTCATTTAACATTTCTCTATGCCTGTCCAAAATCAAATCATCCCATCTCATCTCATTTACGAATATCAAAGACATTAACATGGACATCCTCACCTCCAGCCTTGATAATATTTGGAACTTGGACAATCCACTCTCTCCTGATGAACTCGCTGCTCACTACAACAGTCTAACTAATATTCTGAACTCTCTGGCCCTAGTGAAAACCCGCTCGTTTCCTTCTCTCATTCTGCCCCCTGGTCTATAAAAGATCTGATCTTACGATACATAAAGAAATGCACACAACTCACATACAACACTATAAGGACGAAATTGCTCAAGCAAAATCACAATATTACTCTGGTCTAATCAGTTCTAACTAAGGGAACACTAAAACACTCATTTCTCTAATGAATAAATCTCTCCAACCCAGAGCCTCCCTACCCTCCCTCTTTTATTCAACGGACATCTGTAATTCTTTAATGATGTTTTTTAGTGAAAAAATGAGCAAAATCCACCAGAACATCTGTCCTAATCCTTTGCTTTTTTCTCTTTCTGTACCTCTTTTACACAGTAAGTCTTTCTCCTCTTTTCAACTCCCAGATTCATCTGTTATTTCCCATCTTATTTGCAAATCTAAAACTTCTGTAATACCCGCGTCTTCTCATTTCCCTACCAGTGCTCATTTGCCACGTCTTCCTCAAAAGCGGGAACACCGGAGGCTTTGTTGTTGGAGCTTGGTCAGAGACTGGGAAAGCTCCACCAGGAATTTCTGGGCATGTCTAACACCATCCTGTCATACCAGGATTCTCAGGAACGTGCCATGGTGGCCCTCCAGAACCAAGCGCCAGCCAGCACACCTGCCCTGTCCCGCCACCGGCCGCTGGAACGGGTTTATCCAACCATCTGTTACTCAAAGAACCGGAGCGCTACAAGGGGGACCGGAGACATGCAGCACATTTTTTTTTTGCAAGCTCTACGCTCTACTTGGCTAATAGACCCGCTATGTCCGATGCTCAGAGGATGATTTTCATCATGTCTTGCCTGGTGGGCAGAGCGGGTGAGTGGGTTGCCGCTCTCTGGAAGTCCCGGTCAGCGGAGACCCGGGATTATGCCCTGTTCTTAAACCTTTTTAAGAACACCTTTGATCACTCTCGACACGGATGCCCGTGCGGTGAGCAGCTGCATGATTTGCAACAAGGAGATCGGCCCGTCTCCGAATACGGAGAGTGTCTCAACACTTCTGACGAGTCTCCGGTCAGGATTATGTCTCTACTGCGGTAGCGCTGACCATCTTCTGGGTTCTTGCGATGTGAAATCCCAGAGGAGAGAACGCGCTACTCCGCCATGACCTGAGAAGCGTCCTGCCCGTCCAGCGTTTACTCCAGTAAGCACCACTAGAAGAGAGGACATCTCCACCCCATGATATCTCCCGGTCATTAACTAACTATACCTCTATGGTGCTCATTGACTCGGAAGCAGAAGGGAACTTTTTGGACAAAAACCTCGCGTTACAGTGGGGACTTCGGCTCTACCGGCTACCCAAAGCATTACCCACGTGTAGGGTGGATGGGCAACCCGTCAATCAGGGGATGGTGACTCACTACATCAAAGTTGTTACTCTACAAATTAATGCTTTGCATACTGAACTGATTTCTTTTTTTTATCATCCTCTCTCCTAGCTCCACTATGATCCTCAGTTTACCCTGGCTGCAGCGGCATGACCCTGTCATCTCCTGGTCCGAGCGCGGGATTTTGCGGTGGTCCAAATTTCACCTCTCCCACTGTCTTACCCACTCGGCCGGTAAGATTTGTTCGCTGGTGGTGTCACTTCCCTCCTCCTAAGTTGCCCCCCTTCGTCCCTCCAAAATTTGTCGATTTGGCTGAGGTATTCTGTAACAAGCAAGCCAAGCAATTGCCCCCTCATCGGGAGTATGATTGCACTATTAAGTTGGTCCCCAGCGCTAAGCTCCCCAGGGTGAGTCCATATCCCCTCTCCATGATGGAGAACCAGGCATGCGTAAATACATAGCGGAGGCGCTGGAGCTAGGTATCATCCGGCCCTCTAAATCCCCAGTGGCCTCTGGGTTCTTCTTCCTTCCCTGCCCTGCCCTTGTTACTGTCGGCATTGGAATGTTTGGGTCAAGCGACCATATTCACCAAACTCGACCTTCACAACGCTTACAACTTGGTGTGCATTAAGGAGGGTGACGAGTGGAAAACTGCGTTTGTAACCACTACGGGGCACAATGAATACCTGGTCATGCCCTTCGGCCTTACTAACGCCCCGGCCATCTTCCAGGCGTTCGTTAACAAAGTTTTGCACAATTTTCTAGGGGAGTTCACCTTAGTCTACATTGTGATATTCTCATTTATTCTTGTGAACTTGAGAACAATCGCCGGCATGTGAATTTGGTATTACAACAGTTATTGGAGCACCATTTGTTTGTTAAGGCTGAGAAACGTGTCTTCTTTCAGCTAAAATTTCATTTCTGGGGTTCGACCTTTCATCCGGGGGCATGTCTATGGAGACAGGTAAGGTTTGCACCATCCTGGATTGGCCGGTCCCCACCACTACCATTCGTGAGGTGCAGCGGTTTTTAGGATTCGCTAATTTCCACCATAAATTAATTTGTTCTTTTAACTCCGTAGCCCTACCCATTACCTCGCTGCTGAAGGGACAACCTAAACACTTATTTTGGACTCCGGAGGCGGATCGGGCGTTCGCTAGCCTTAAACGTAGTTTCATGTCGGCACTAGTGTTAGCTCTCCCGGATTCCGAGAAACCGTTTGTGGTAGAGGTGGATGCTTCAGCATATGGGGTCGGGGCGGTGCTATCCCAGCGCTCTTGTAGCCGTTCCCTGCTTCGTCCGGTAGCTTTCTTCTCCCGTAAGCTTGACACCACTACCCCGCATTTCGTTATTACGGATCACAAAAATATCCAGTACATTAAGGGAACTCACCATCTAAATGCCCGTCAAGGGCACTGGTCACTATTTTTTAACAGTTTCAACTTCATCATTTCGTTCAGACCGGGTAGCTCTAATACGGGCGCTGACACCCTGTCCCGTCTGCATGAAGACAATACACTGGACCCCGACCGTTTACGCCCCATCCTACCTCCCACATGCTTTGTGAATGCTATATTGTGGAGCTTGAGATTTAGAGGGCCTTACACAACATGCGCTGTCCACACCACTGTCCTTTCGGGGTGCTGTACGTCCCTCTATTCAGCTCCTTCGCAGGAAGTACTGGTGGCAAAACACTCAATAAAGACACGCAGAACTTTGTGAAGTCATGCTCGAAATGCGCCGCATGTGAAACACCTAAATCTCTCACTGTCGGCAAACTGGTCCCGTTGGCCATCCCGGTCCAGCCCTGGTCGCATGTGGCGGTGGATTTTGTTACTGATCTGCCCCCATCAGAGGGACTGAACACCATCCTGACTATTTGTGACTATTCGTCCGGATTCGTTTTTCTAGGGCGATAAAATTCATTCTCCTTAAGGGTCTCCCGTCGGCATTCTTCATGGCAGAGTTGCTATTTCATCATGTTTGGCATTCCTGAAGACATTTTGTCGAATCGTGGTCTGCAGTTCACTTCCGCCATCTAGAGAGCGTTCTTTCAGAAATTGGGAACTTCGGTTGGTCAGGTCATCACCCAGAGACTAACTTTGGTCAGGTCATTACCCAGAGACTAACGGGCTGTGTAAACAGGCGAATCAGGAGCTGAACAAATTCCTTCGTATGTTCCGCCATAGTGACCGCGCTAACTGCCATGGGCGGAGATTGCGCAGAACTCGTTGCGTCATTCGGTTACAGGTATCACCTTACAGCGAAACCACTCATTACCAATGCGAACTGGGCTATCAGCCTCCGTTCGCTCCCTGGGACCCTGAGCCCTCTGCGGCACCTGCTGTGGTTTCGCCGCAGCAAGGAAGTTTGGTTGCAGGTACATCAGCACATCCAGGACACTATTCGCCTGGAGTATAACAAGTTCTGCAACTTCCATTCTGCTAATCCAGACCATCCCACTCGCAGACCTCGGGGTCGGCCGCCGCGTCGGGGTAAGTGCAGGACTATTCATTTCTCTTCGCGGTATGTGCACTCTAAGGTTTGTCGGGGGGGGGTGATGTAAGACCCATGTCTTCCCATTCGCCATGTCTTCCTCCTTTGGGGAGTCACTGGAGTTATAATTGACAGCACTATTTAAAGGATGCCTAGGCTGTGCCGGTCGCGGTGGATTGATTCGCGTTTGCTGTTCTTCGTTTGCTGTTACCTGGCTAAATGTATGTTCTTCGAGCCCTAAGTCCCTGGCTCTATCTGCCGCTTATCTGCCCTTTGTTCTATGGATCAGCGCTTCATCCTGTCGAGGCCTTGCTCAGTGGTTTTTGACCCGGTGTCGTGCAGGCGTAATATTTTTTGTTCTCTCCCTTTGAATTTCGTTTCCCCTTATCTTTCCCCTAACGAATATATGAATAAACTCCTTGGTTTACGGAGCAAGGTTTGGACAGCTCTTGTGACATCACGCGGCATGACACCTTCTACATGTCAGCTTGATCCTTTCTCTATTGTTTTAGTTAACACTGCTTTTCCTGGACCCTTGAAATTCTGAGGACACAGCCCCCGCCTTTTTTCTACCCCCGCCCTCCTTGAGCCAGGCTTGACAGGTGCCTTCTGGTGGCCTAGTCCGGAGAACGAGGCGCGGCAGGCGCCTACTGGTTACGTGACGCGGTGGACTCCCTCTGCGGGGGAGGCGTGAAGAACGCCCTCTGGCTGTGCGGTTCGGTGGGCGCCCTATGCGGATGAGGCGTGGGGTGTGCCCTCTGGTTGCATGTCAAGGTGGGCACCCTCTGTGGATGAGGCGTAAAGAGCTCCCTCTGGCTGTGTGTTCAGGTGGGCGCCCTCTGGCTGCGTGGTCCGGTCTGCGCTCTCTGTGGATGAGGCGTTGGAGACTCCTATGGCCGCGTGGTCCGGTGGGCGCCCTCTGGCTGCGTGGTCCAGTGAACGCCCTTGGCGGATGAGAAGTGGGCTCCACCCTCTGGCTGCGTGGTCTGATGGACGCCCTCTGGCTGCGGGGCGAGGTGGATGCCCTCTGGCTGCGGGGTCCGGTGGACGCCCTCTGGCTGCGTGGTCTGATGGACGCCCTCTGGCTGCGGGGCGAGGTGGACGCCCTCTGGCTGTGGGGCAAGGTGAACACCCTCTGGCTGCGGGGCGACGTGAACGCCCCTGGTGCTCGGGCTCGGCAGCCCCTGGTGCTCGGGCTCGGCGGCGGGCAGCCCCTGGTGCTCAGGCTCAGCGGCCCCTGGTGCTCGGGCTCGGCGGTGGGCTCCACCTAGCCGTGCTCGGGCTAGGCGGCGTGCGGCCCCTCGTGGATGGGCTGGGCAGCGTGCAGCCCCTGGGGATCGGGCTGGGCGGCGTGTGGCCTCTTGTGGATGGGCTGGGTGGCGTGCGGCCCCTTGTGGATGGGCTGGGCAGCGTGCGGCCCCTTGTGGACTGGCTGGGCGGCATGCGGTCCCTGGTGCTCAGACTGGGCGGTGTGTGGCCCCTTGTGGATGGGCTGGGCGGCGTGCGGGCCCTTTTGGACGGGCTGGGCAGCGTGCGGCCCCTGGTGCTCGGGCTGGGCAATGTGCCGCCCCTTGTGGACAGACTGGGCAGCGTGCGGCCCCTCGTGAATGGGCTGGGCGGCGTGCAATAATGTGCATTATTGTAAAAAATGTCCTGGCCAATCAAATATAAGAACAGGAATTCAAACTGAAACAAAACTTCCTCCTTGTTTTGCCTAATTACATTACATTAAATGCATTAAACATACCCCATAGGGACTTATGACAGGTTGTTACCTGCATTCTAACTATTAAAGGATTTTAAAGGGTAATAATTATTAATTATTATAAAGGTTTTTTTTTTGTCTCTGTCTTGTGGAAGGTCACACTTTCTCCTGTTCCTGCTCCATCCCTTATCATTCCTGCTTCGCCTTACTGTCTCTGTATGGGAACTATCATAACATTTCTTTTTAAAACAAAAAATGAAATTAATAAAATGGTCTCTCAATGCTATTGTCACTCAATTCACTCAATCAAGAGCCTCCAGAAACTACCCAACATGATTGATGAGGCAGAGTCCTAGAAATTCAGGCTGTGACTTCTAACCACTACATGGAATTGATCTTGGAGAATCTATCAGCTCTGCAAATGAGTGGAGGATTGTGAGATCAGAAATTTCATTTTGCTGCTAAAATGGCTGTGGAGCGTTCACCAAATTAAAGACTGAGCATTATCTGCTTTTTGCTCCCTTCCTATTAGTTGGAACTGAGGGGCAAGCTGCTTAGTGAAATTCCCTCAGAAGAACTGTTGCTATGTTTTTTTTTCTGGCGAACTTATCCAATGCGATCTTTCCTACAGACCTTGCCCCTCCTCTTCCCCCTTTCTTGTCTATGTCGTATTTGCTTGTGTGCTAAAGGTGGGTTTTTTTGGGCCCCCAAATTGTGCTTATTGAAGCATGGTCTGGGAGCAGGGTTTTTTTTTATCACCTATTGTAATGTAACACATTTCCTATCCGATTCTAACTCATGGTAGTGGCACAGATTACCGCAGAGGCTCCTTCTCTCTCTGTCTATGGACAAGAGGAACGATCTATCAATTTTCTGTATGTCCTAGATATGTGGTGGAATTGACCATAAAGCATTGTATCCTTGTTAAGAATCTTGCTCAAGTGTCCAAAAGTGGCAGTTAACAGTGCTAAAAGTATTCCTTGATATTATAACCATATACACAGAGAATTAAAGACTTTAATAAGTCATGTTGTTATAGTCCGACTTAAAAGAGTGCAAGGGAGACGTAGATGAGGAATAACAATGCGTTTATTGAATAAACGGCACCGGCAGCCAAGTAGCATTATCGTGTGGAGGCAATCGGCAGAAGGAGCACTGTGGTACTCGGCAGGAGAAAACGAGCGTAGCTTGATGACCAGGACTGGGTTGCGAACATGGGTATCAAGTAGAGCACAAACAAAACAAAGAAAACACAAACCAAACACAAACAACCAAATAACACAGAGAAAAAAATATAGCAGGAAAGGAGAAGCTAATTAGAACAGAGACAGAAAGAGAGTTGGTGATGAGAGGGAGTAAATGTGTTAAATCACCAAGACCCAGAGAGGAAGCATCAACCTTAATGACAAACAGGGACTCGGGATCCGGGTGGGCGAGCACTGGGGCCGTGGTGAACGCCTTTTTAAGTCTCCTAAATGCTGCTTCTGCCTTCTCAGATCACACCAGTTTATTGGGTTTGCCCCTTAATAGGCTGGTAAGAGGAAGTACGGTGTGGCTGAACGAAGAAGAAGTTTGCGAACCCGAGGAAGCTTTGCAGTTCCTTGACGGTACTTGGAGTCTTCCATTCCAGCACCGCTTTGACCTTGCTGGGGTTCATCTGGATACCGTGATCACTAATTATGTACCCCAGAAAAGCAATCTCTTTCTGGTCAAACTCACACTTCTCCGCTTTAACATACAATCCATGTTCCAGCAGCCGTTCAAGAATCTTTTTGGTGTCGCTGACGTGAGACTTGGGATCAGACAAATAAATGAGAATGTCGTCAAGATAGACGACAGCACATCTTCCCAGGAATTCTCTCAGCATGTCGTTCACCAGACACTGAAAAACTGAGAGGCATTACTAAGCATTCATAGTGACCTGCTGTGGTGCTGAAAGCAGTCTTCAACCCCCTCATCCCCCTCCTTGATCCTCACCAGGTTAAATTCATTGCGGCGATCAAGTTTAGTGAATATCCTGGCACTCTGTAGTTGCTCCAATGCTGATGGGACAAGTGGAAGGGGGTAGGTTTACCTCTTTGAGATCTTGTTGAGGTACCTGTAGTCGATGCACGGGCAGAGCGTGCCGTCCTTCTTGGGAACAAAGAAGAAGCTGGAACTGACTGGGGACTTGGAAGGGTGGATGAATCCCTGCGCAAGGGCCTCACTGATATACTCCTCCATTATGGCCGACTACCTGAAGGATAGTGGGTAGGGCGTGGTACGCGGGAACTTGGCACCAGGCAGGAGTTTAATAGCACAGTCGTATTCATGGTGTGGAGGTGCGATGGGTGATACTCCCCACGATCTTGCCATTGACTCTGGAGATGCTCTGCGGAGCCTTGAGGGGAACCATAGGAACCCGGAGCTTCTGCACCAGCCGATCAATGAAGTCCCCTTCTGACCCTGAATCAATCAATGCCGCTACCGAACACACATTGGATTTATGAGAGAGCAAGATTGAGATGCGAGACCTGGTTTTGTGGGTGGCCTGGAGTGTGCTCACCTTAGGTGGCTTGGGGCTTTGAGGGGACTCCTTAGCCCTCTTCGCTTCTCCTGCTGCCTCTGCTCGCCTCACCGGCCTAACGGGGCACTCAAGGCGTTGATGACCAGCCTCACCACAGTACAGACACAGGTGGAGTCCGTTGTCTCTCAGTGAGCCGAGTTTGTCCCATCTCCATGGCCTCCTGGTTAGAGGTGGTAGAGAACTGGCGAGGCTGGCTGGCAAAAGGGCGCTGGACATTCGGCGTCACATGGAAGTCCAGTTGGATAACTAGTTCATTGATCTCCTCCAGACTCATATGTGAGGGAGAGAAATACACCGACAGAGAATGGGAGAGGGAGACAGAAAGAGAGTTAGTGATGAGAGGGAGTAAATGTGTTAAATCACCAACAGGGGGAGTGGTTAGTACACAAAGTGAGAAGATGTTATAGGATAAGAAAACAATGAATGGACACAGACTGTACACTCAATCACTTCACACACACGTTAATCCTAAACTAGGGAAGGAGGGAAAGGACGGGGACGGGAAACGAGCGAGAGGGAGGGCACGAGGTAAGTGCAATGAGGAACAAACGGAACACGCTATAGATAAACACAAGCACACGCACACTCACCCAACGTAGACAGACACGGAAGTAAGCAGTGAAACAGGTAATCGGAGAAGGGTATCACTGGGATAAACGCTCGGTATGTCGGCAAACGATCAATACTTCGCACTCGAGTAGCGAAACTGGAAGCCTTATAAAGCATAGTAAAGAACCCGGAAATAATGAACCTCACCTGGTGCATGGTACGCGCGCACTGCCTAGAAGGCGGGGCTAAGGGAGCGTGTCGCTGCGCTGGGATTCCTAACACATGTAACACACACTGTTTAATTATAATGACTTTTATAATGTTTTTGTTTAAGGTCTATGATTTATGTTCTCAATTATGATATCCTTGATAAATGACTAAAAATAATAATAAAGCACTAATCTGTTTTTGCCCTAGATCAAATTAAACATGATATTTTATTTCTGCTGGTAATGTTTCCAACTGGAATGTGAAACAGATTTAAGTCAAAAGCAGCAACTTAAAACAGAAAGGAATAAGAATCTTAAGATATTTTCTAGCGTCATTATAATAATTTAATAGTCAACAACAGCATTAAAAAGCATACGGCTCACTACAGCTTAACTAATGTGGCATGCATTGATCTAAATGACCAATGCAAGCCTTGAAATCATTGTGATTTATATTTTAAGTAATTTTCTTATTGATTGTTACACCAATAATACCAGTGTTACTAATGCCTCATAAATGCTGAAATGTTAAATGTGATTTTTTCACAGAACTGGTAAAGATTAGAAAGTATTAAGCCAGTAATGACTTGTATGCTTACCCTTCTGTTTACCTATAATATCTAATACTGTTAATAAAAACCACAGAATTAGACAATCGCATTAATGGAGAAAGTGAAGTTTATGAATGATATTACAGCCTTCAAAAAGTGATTTTTAACTGCTTAAGGAGGTTATAGGAACTGCAAAAGGGAGTGTTATAAAGACAGACAAAAACAAAAAACCAGGGACTCCACTTAGAAACAAACAACCTATACACAGGAGGGTACACCAATTTTGTTTAGGGAGTGCAATTAAGAGTTCATTCAGAGACTAGATATATTTTGTTGATTATTAAATGAAATTACTGATGCTTTTAATATTACTGTATATATTTTATTACAATATTGCTGTTCACGCAGACTGAGCATAAATCACTAGTGAAATAATTAAATAAACTGCACACCCAACTTACAGGTATAGAGTACATTTTTTACTATAGTTACAATTATTGGTGCTGTATATACACATACACAGTTATGTGGAAAAATATTTGTCCCATACAGATTTCTTTAGTGTTTTTTTTTTTTTTTTTACTTACATTTTTTATGATCAAACTAATTTTAATATCCAACAAAGATTACCTAAATAAGTATAAAATGCAATTTGTCTCTCACGTCTTTTAAGAAAATGCTTGTAACTAAACAGAATATGGATTTTCAATTTTGGTTTAACATAGTAGGTTGTGTTTGTTTGAGTTGCTTTCTAACTGTTCAGTATTGTATTGCCTAATTACATTACATTCAATGGTTTTAACAGATGCTTATATCCAGACTGCAGAACCTTGTTGGAGGAAGGGAGAAATGTAAATACAACTTACCCAGCTTCATTAATTTAAAAAAATTCCAAATTGCCAGCACAGCTCTTCTTTTTCATCTGTGGGCTCACTCTCTCTCTTGTGCTCCCCTTTTTTTTCCTACACTCCATCTGTTCATTTATTTATATATATTTTTAAACACTGTACCGAAGCCTTTCTAAGTTGTTAAGACTGCTAAACTAATGCTGGATAATGCATATTATCCAGCATTGTTGTTACGCGTTGTTACGTTGGGCGCATTGCCGTTATTTGTTTAATTTGTGTTTTGCTCCCAGCATGTCCCGCCGGGCCTTCAGCGGCGTTCCCACTGATTCGCCTAATAAAGGACCTCTTATTCGCTTACCTGGTCGCCTGGCTCGCTTCTTAACATCTCACCTCAGCATAACACCACGCAGCGCCGCCAATGGTCGGACGGCGCTTTATGACAATATATTCCTTCCAGAATGCGGTTCCAACCTGGAACCCCAGAGCTGAGAAACAAATATGCTAACAACGAAGCCACCATGCTGCACAAACCACGACAACAATTTTAACTAAAAGTGCTGGCATTGTAACATACTTCAAGAAGTTCAAATTCTCAAATTCTAAAGAAATTAATTAAAATATATATATTTTTGGAATATTTTTGTAGATGTACCTGGGTTTTTTTGTTTTAAGTCTTTCCTCAGTGTGGAAGCAGGCTAGCCATGGCAAACAAATTCCACCTTACATCAAAAATATTAAAGTTAATTTTTATGGCGGTATGGAGAGGCTCATGATGAGTAGAACTCACGAGCAGCAACAGAAAAACCAGTGGTGGCACTGTCACAAAGTATGGAGGAGGAGAGGGGCAATGATGTATAAGAGGCTTTCATGAAGTACATGAATGGCTGCATTATTATTTCTGTCATGCAGTGTATGATGTGGGAGAGTAGGGAGGTGGACCCAAACAGGGGAAGTCTGGAGAGCTGTTGGAAATTTGTGTACTCATTTTACTTGAAATATTTTTCCTGTTCCCTTTTTGTTTTTATGTCTATCTTCAATTTTAATCAATAATTAATTAATTAATCCTCATAATGTTTTCATTTTATTGTCTCATTTTGTCTCCTCTAAGGGAAAAAAGTAAGGTGCATGGATATTCATTTTATGCTTTTATACATACTTTATTTTGAACAGAAAAATAATAAAGAAAGGGAATTCGATAGGGATGGATTTAAAATTCAGTATCCTGTATATTTGCACTAAATTTGGACATAATAAAATTGTTCACTAAAATAGGCTGTGCTGGCAAAGACCCAAAATTCACCGTTAAAGCAACTGCCAAGATAGTGGAGCAACGACAATTAATATAATGGAACGAAGAGCAAAACCGATCCTGACCCGTATAATTGACACCATTTTGTTTGCTTGTAATATATATATATATATATATATATATATATATATATATATATATATATATATATATATATATATATATATATATATATATATATATATATATATATATATATAAAATGGCTGTAGTGAATACACATTTTAAGTAGAAGTTATACTGTATTCTATAAAGGAGTCAAAATCTTAAAAAAGTTTGAAGACTGTGGAGGCATGGAGAGTAGATAAACAGCATCCAGTAATGTGAAAGATTTGTTTGTGATAAAAGATTTGTTTGTGAGATAAAAACCGTGGATCAAATATTGGAAATTAAAGAAAGAAACCTGTGATGAAACATTTCAGATCATTCAGACAGGTGTTAACAGTTGTAAAAGAGAGCTAGGTAACAACAGCAAATGTGATTGGGGAATCAGATAAGAATGTGCTTGGTGTGACATGGACAAAGAAGGAGAAAAAAAGATATTAAGGGGTGTAATGGGGAGCGCTGGATAGAATGATAAATAATTGATAAATTATGAATGATGGTAATTTTGCACTTTATTTGCACAGCTGTTCCTTAGATGTAAGACCGAGCATGACAGAATGTGCCAGTAATTTGTGGAAGTTCAGAGCCCAGGTAAGTATTTTCTTAATTTTTTTTTTTTGCAGGGACCATAAGACCCTTGTACTCGTGGAATCCTCCATCGTGTCCATGAGTACGTCGGCATGCGGTGCCCGCTCTGCCTGAGCCGAAAAGCCGGCTCTGAGTTGGCAGCTTCACAGTGGTACGACTCAGAGGATGAGGAGTGGAAGAGTGGGCATGTGGAGGAGTGGGTATGAGTTGCTCTGCACTGTGAAGGGTCTTGATAAAATCGACATCTCCGATGACGAGGCAGGCAAGTCGTGTCTGGGCATATTCTGCTGATATGAACCCTCCTTAATTCTGAGGCGTTCTGAGCTGACGGTCTGGTCTAGTTTGTTAAGGGGGGGGGGTAACAGGTTTCCTTTCTTTGAGTTAATTTGCTTGTTTCATCATTGACTATTTAGTTAATTAATCTTTTTATTCATTGGTTTGGTTTGTGTACATGTTCGGGTAGTTTTTGTATTTTTGTTTTGCTCGTGTCTGGCTTCCTTCAGTGTGCATTAAGGCGCTTTGGTTTTACGCTTTATTTGTGAAGCTGTTTCTTAGAGGTAAGACCGAACATGACAAGTGGTCAAATTGGAAGGATGTATTAAAAAAATGTGGCATTTTGAGAGTTTTAATAGAGTGTTTTTTAGGGCGGTGATACATGTGAAAAATGAAAGAGAATAAAGGTTGTATCTTAAAAAGAATCTTAAAAAGCAGATAAAGATGCTTAAGTATATGAATATAAGCACATGTAGACTGGGTGGGCAAACTCCCATGAACCCTCAAGGATCCTGGAGAGAGTGAAGAGCTGGTCCAGTGTTCCACGACCAGGACGAAAACCACACTGCTTCTCCTGTATCCGATGTTCAACTATCAGTCGGACTCTTTTCTCCAGTACACCTGCATAGACTTTGCCGGGGAGGCTGAGGAGTGTAATTCCCCTGTAATTGGAACACACCCTCCGGTCCCCCATTTTAAAAAGAGGCACCACCACCCCCGTCTGCCAGTCCAGAGGCACTACCCCCGATGACCATGCAATGTTGAAAAGGCGCGTCAGCCAAGACTGCCTCACAACATCCAGAGCTTTAAGGAACTCCGGGCGGATCTTATCCACCCCCGAAGCCCTGCCACCAAGGAGCCCTCTAACTACCTTAGCGACTTCAGCCACAGTGATGGACAAGCCTCCTCCCGGGTCCTCCGACTCTGCCTCCTCTCCGGAGGGCATATTGGTGGGATTGAGAAGGTCCTTGAAGTATTCCTTCCACCGCCTAATGACGTCCCCAGTCGAAGTCAACAGTGCACCCCCTTCACTATATACTGTGTTGGTTGCACACTGCTTTCCCCTCCTGAGTCGCCTGTCAGTTTGCCAGAATCTTCTAGGAGCCGACCGAAAGTCACTTTGCAAGGTCTCACCGAACTCCTCCCACACCCAGGTTTTTGCCTCCGCGACGCACGAAGCCGCAAATCGTTTGGCCTGTCGGTACCGGTCAGCTGCTTCTGGAGTCCCACAAGCCAACCATGCCTGATAGGACTCCTTCTTCAGCTTGACGGCATCCCTTACACGAGGTGACCACCACCGTGTTTGAGGGTTACCGCCACGACAGACACCAACTACCTTTCAACCACAGCTCCTGTCCGCCGCCTCAACAACGGAGGAACGGAACATGGCCCATTCAGGCTCAATGTTCCCCACCTCCCCCGGAATGAGGTTGAAGCTCTGATGGAGGTGAGAGTTGAACATCTGTCTGACGGGTTCTTCTGCCAGACGTTCCCAGCAAACCCTCACTATACGTTTATGTCTGCCTGGTCTGACCGGCATCTTCCCCCGCCATCTGATCCAACTCACCACCAGGTGGTGATTAATTGACAGCTCAGTTCCTCTCTTCACCCGAGTGTCCAAGACACATGGCCGCAAGTCCAATGACACAACTACAAAGTCGATCATTGAACTGCGGCCTTGGGCATCCTGGCGCCATGTGCACTTATGGACACCCTTGTGCTCGAACATGGTGTTCGTGATGGACAAACCGTGATTTGCACAGAAGTCCAACAACTGAACACCACTCGGGTTCAGATCAAAGGGGCCGTTCCTCGCAATCACACCTCTCCAGGTCTCACTGTCATTGCCCACGTGAGCGTTGAAGTCTCCCAGTAAGACTACAGAGTGTCCAGGGGGAGCACTTTCTAGTACCCCCCCCCACAGACTCCAAGAAGGCTGGGTACTCTGAACTGCCATTCGGCGCATAAGCGCAAACAACAGTCAGTACCCGTTCCCCAACCCGAAGGCGTAGGGACGCTACCCTCTCGTCCACCGGAGAAAACCCCAACATGCATGCTTCAAGCCGGGGGGCCACGAGAAAGCCCACACCTGCCCGACGCCTCTCACCATGGGCAACTCCAGAAAAGAACAGAGTCCAGCCCCTCTCAAGAAGATTGGACCCATAACCCGAGCCGTGCGTTGAGGTGAGCCCTACTATATCTAGCCGGTATCTCTCAACCTCCCGCACAAGCTCAGGCTCCTTCCCTGCCCGTGAAGTGACGTTCCAAGTTCCGAAAGCCAATTTTAGCAACCGAGGATCGCGACGCCCAGGCCCACGCCTCCGGCCACTGCCAGATCCACACTGCACCGAACCCCTATTACTACCCCCCCCCCCCACACACACAGGTGGTGAGCCCATTTGAGGGGGAACCCATGTAGCTCCTTCGGGCTGGGCCCGGCCGGGCACCATGGGAAAGTGCCCGACCACCAGACGCTCGCTGACGAACCCCATCCCCGGGCCCGGCTCCAGGGTGGGGACCCGATAACCCTATATCGGGCAGGGTACACGAGTTCTTGTGTTTTTGTTTCATAGGGGTTTTTTCGGACCACTCTTTGTCTGGCCTGTCACCTAGGACCAATTTGCCTTGGGAGACTCTGCCAGGGGCTTTTTGCCCCAGACAACATAGCTCCTAGGATCATTCAGGCACGCAAACTCCTCCACTATATATATATATATATATATATATATATATATATATATATATATATATATATATATATATATATATTTAGCAATTTTAGTTAGTAAACACTGGATATCTATAAGATTGTATTTGTAAATGTGATTTAATTAACACCAGGCTCTTTACCGGTAATTTAGTCGTACCTCTCCTTTTATCACTTTATCCTCTTAATAAGTGTAAATAATACAACACCGGGTCCATCTATTTAATTAAGCTTTTAATATGAGATTCACATTATCCAGGCCAGAGTCAGGCAAATGAATGAAACACTTTTCAGAACATCTTGCTGGTATATCATTTTGTCAATATACCGATCAATAGATAGTGTGTCTCTGACAGGAAGCTTCCCTCATAGATTTGTAAATCATGCGTGTGGGCAGTAGTGTTCTCACCAATCTCCCTCGTTAATGGCATATTGAACAAAACTCCTTGAAGTTTCTGAAAATAATGAATTTCAGGATAGATAAGTAGAAAATTGCATTTAAAACTTACAAGACAAGTTAAAACTAATAGTTTAATGTCTGGAAATAATATTTATTTACATCAATATTCCATCAAAAATTAGGTAGGTTGTTTTTTATAAATTACAGAAAATCCAAGTTATTTCATTTGGTGTAGATGTAAGTACAACAAATATAATTGAAGCAGAAGATAAAGAAAAACACAAATGTATTCCTTTACTCCCTCCGAATACATTATACACCACGATTATTAAAAATCATTGTAGAGATAAACTATTAAGGTTAAAAATATGCCTTTATTTGAATTATCACATAAATAAGGAGGAAAATAATGAGAAGATCCAACCTTATTTATCATAATGTACTTTTTTATGCTGAAATCCTATTTAACTTTAACTGTATATTTGGGGTTGTTCTGTTGCGGAATAAATTTAGGAGCAATCAAACACCTTACTAATGATATTGCATGATGGATAGGTATCTTCTTAATTCTGAGCGTTGAAACCCTTAATCCTGACCGGATCTTTAATTCCATTTGTAGAAATGCAGCCTGTCAGCACTTCCTCTCTTTCCCCCTCTCTCCCGCCTGAGGGCGCTCGGCCCCCCTCGCCGGGATTCTAAGACACAGCTGTGGCTTGTTCCGTGTCATTAGCGGTCTATATAACCCTGCTTCACTAAAGCCACAGCGTGTTAGTTTATTGTGTGTGCGTGTGTATAACCGAAGTTATTGTCACTGTTTTATCCTCCAGCCTTGGCATCGTCCTGCTCGGGAACCTGGTTTACGCTTCCTCGAACGAGACTGCGCGCTTTTCGACACTTTCGTTTTGTTTTTGGCAGCACCGCTTTGCGGCTGTGTTTTGTGTTCCTTCTGCAACAGCTCTTTCAGTTTAGTTTTTTGCAGCACCGCTTTGCGGCTCCGTTTTGCATTATCCCTTTTTTGTGGACTTCAATAAAACTGTCGCTGGACTTTGCACGCCAAACCTAACGCGCACTAACACAGCCCCAAACCTACAAGGAATTTTCACCATGCTTCACTGTTATCCACAGGCACTCATTATCGTAAAATTATAATGTCAAATTTTGACTTAAAGTCCAGAGTACCTGTTGTCATTTTTCTGCACCCTGGATCCAATTTTTTCATGTAAAGTTAAGTCCCTTGGCCTTGTTTGCATGAAAAAGGTATTTTTTTGGCTAGTACTTTTGGATTTACCTCTGTCTTTTCTGAACAGATGGCTGGGTGTACCACTAGTTTTTGCCAGTTCTGAGCTAATGGCATTGCTGCAGAGAAATACACTTGATGTGTTTTTGACATTTTGAAATTCTTACCTGTTAACTGGTTGATCATACACCTGATTATAATGCTACAAAATGGTTCAAGTATAAGAATAAATGCTGGTTTGAAGACAAATGATAGTAGTACCAAATATTGATTTGATTGCATTTTGTAAATTGATAAAAACTAAAAAAAATTAGTATTGTTATGAGTTGGAAAGAGAAGTCAATGCATTTTGTAGGATGTGCAGGTTGATTTAAATCATGTGTATTTTAATTTCTATTTTATTTAGAAGGAAGAACAATAATATTAGAAGTATGTGTGTGTAACTTAAACACCAATTCTGTTCCACTAACAAAATCCATATGCAACCTGTTTTTACTAATTCAAGCCAGACAGAACACCCTTGGTAATTGATATTCAAAAAGGCAATAAAAATGTCGAAAGATCCAAAAGAACGGCAGCTTTTTTTCCTGCTGAACAGCAGTTACTTACACGTCTTTACAGTGACGGACTGTGTATTTCACACCTAGGCTTTCAGTAATGCTCTGTCTAAATCAATCCACCTGTCAATAATTATTTTATGCTGAGAAAAACATCTTATTATGCAGGAATGCAGAGCTGTTGCATGGCAGATAGATAAGATAACTTGTTGTGACAGAAGCACAGTGGCAATGGTGGAGAAAGGGCAACAATGGATTTTAATTAATGATAAGGAAAACCCCTGACACAGCTATGCCTGATGAACATGTGCACCCTTTATAAGCTGCAACATTACATGCTGCAGGAAAAAAGATTGATCTCAAGCTGCAGAAACATGAGAGCAGATACCATCAGCCAGCGTGTGTTTTAAATGTAAATTAATGTGTTAAAGTAATTTTAAATATGTGTAAATAAATCGTGTTCCTGGGCCAGTGAAATCTTGGCTCAGTCCTTATTCCTACCCATCCAGTTACACGCATGTAGCCACATGTAAAAATCACCAACATTAACCTCATAAAGTAACCTCATAAAGCAATATTATTTAAGAAAATAACACTTACCAAAAATCCAGATTTTTTTGTACACAAATTTTTTTCTCTAAAAAGAGTTTAATTAGTTCCTTCAAGAATTTTCTATTATCATTGAAGCTAATGCTGAAAGTCTAGTTGTAATAATAAACATATTATTTCTGTAATAAGTTTTAATTGGCTGAAAATGTCCGCTCATCAAAATTACACTCTAATCATAAGGCATAAGTACGCAGACATAACTTAAACCTGCTAGAAGAAGCAGACAGAGCATTTGTAATTATTTTTTAAGTATTCATGGATAAAATATAATTAACATCAGTTTGTGATTCAGATACTTTTAGGCCTTGAAGGCAATGATGGCCTGCCACTGTATCTTTATCTAATATAGAGACAATGCCAAGGAAATGAGCTTTGTATAAATAAAGCTGGAGAACATGGCTGGCATAATATTGCAGACAGATTAATGTGTGATTAATGATGGGAGTGAAAAGATCATGGTAGCAGGTCAGGGTCTCTGGAACATAACCCCCATGATAGATGAGGGATTACTGTAAACCAATAGATACAAAAGTGTAGAAACCTCACTGATTAACAATGATTATATGCTCTATAGATCAAAATATTAATCGGTTTTGAAAAAATAATTAATAATTTTTGATAATAGTAACATGAGGTTGCTCATGGTCATGATTGTGTATCGGGATTGCTTGCACTATTCCCCATATCCAATCCCAGCCTCTTAAATCCTTATTACATCCACTGTAAAGGCAACTCAACATTAAATGTACAAGTTGTTTATGACCATCAATGCCTCTTTCCAGAGAATGTGGCCAAGTGGCCAGAAAGTTTAATCTGGGGCAGGTCTGGAGTCTGTCAGATGGAAAAATGGTGCTTTTGATAGTCGGTATGTTCTAGGTACAGAGGTTATCAACTTAGAAGGTACCTACTAACCCCAGTGTTAGTAGAGAGAGGCTACATCATGACACACATCAAAATGGTCAGTGTAGGAAAATATTAAATGCTATATTTACTTAAAGCTGATAATCAAATATTTGTGGCTAAGCATTTTAAAGTTTTTGTTTAAATATACTATGCAGACTCCATAGTACTTGGCTATGAAAAATTAAAACATAAATGAAATCCCGAAAGATCCTTATCACTATCTATTGGGCCAGCATGCCCAGCGCTTTTTCCTTATTTACCCTTCTACTGACTTTTTTAGGCAAATTGTGCACCTTTTTTTCGCATCTAAGTTTTTGGTTGAAATTGCAAATCATTTTCTTTCTAACTTTTTATAACAGTAAATTAAATATGATATACATATATATATATATGTATATAATACATATAAAATACCTGTTGTGGAAAAAAAAAAAATGGCAGGGGCCGCAGCATCAAATAACAATCAGGTTTGATGATTTTACAGTATAGTTGGTTTTCTTCATAACTTCTGACTTCTGACTATATATATATATATATATATATATATATATATATATATATATATATATATATATATTTTTTTTTTTTTTTTTTTTTTTTTTTTTTTTTTTTTTTTTTTTTTTTTTTTTTTTTTTTTTTTTTTTTTGTGGAATTGTTTTGTTTTTGTGACATTATTTTGAGAAATTGTTATAATAGGGAGGAAACTGGCTGGTAGCTGGTAATGGGATTGGACTACTTTTACAGCAGGAAACTAGATTGCTAAATTGAGACACTTAGAAAGATGCTGTAGCACTCATGCTCATGTGGCTGGATTCTGGTTCAGGCTTCTTTAGGATTGCCAAATGAGCCACAAAGACAGATTTTTTCTTTCTAATTCTTGGCATCAACACATGGATTCTTGTTAACTGGTACATTTGAAGCATTGGCAAGGCTTTATTTATTTATCTTTATACTGCTTGTATCAGGGGAAACTACTACTAAATATTAACGCTGTCACCTCTTATGCATAAATGCATAAATATTGGCAAAATCAAATAAATACAGGAAAAATTTGGTTGACAATTGAACATGTTTAAAAAGAACAAATCTGCATCCATAATGCAAAAATGATCATCAACTCCATGTAAAAAACAGCTGTGCAGTGTCCACGGCACCTGCACTCTCATCACATGCAATGAATTAAAATAAATAAATAAATAAAAATCTAAATCTGCCGCTTGTTTTTTTTAAGTTATCTGACAATTCTTCATTTGCAGAATAACCGCATTTCGAAACATAGTAACGTTGGTGAAGTCACCATCCGAGAAATGTTTTCTGTGTAAAGCAATAAGCTGAGCTGCTTCATAACTGGCTATTGTTCTATTTTGTTGAGCTTCTTAGCACACACACAAAAAAAAATGTTGCTTTGTTAGAAAGATAGCTGTCATTTGTTTTAATTTTTGTTTAATTTTTATTGCTTGGCCTGATGATTTGTTTTATAATACCTGTACATTGTATTCTTTCATCACAGTAACATTCTCATTGCAAATCAGACAAACACACTTCCCCTTTGTTTTCTATTTAAAAAAAAACAACATTTTCCTTCAATCTTGCTTTTAATACTATGTCTATTCGGTTGGGTCATTTCTGATGACCTTAAGCGATAATTTTCTGTGAACCGTCTTGATCAAGACAGTGGCGCCACTAAGTGTTTAAACTAAGAATTACAACACAGTTAAGCACAAATTTTGCGTGTGAGATGAAGTCTGTTATATTTTTGGACTTTAATAAGGGCTAAATAAAAATTGATGGCAAAACGTAGTTTGACACCCCATGTCTACTTACTTAATGTACCGTTGTTCTTAAATGTCTGTGACCATTTAGAATTTATATTTGCTGCCTAAATTTGGCCTAAAATTATCTGTTTTGTTCTCACATGTCTCTAAAACTCATTTTATGGCTTATCCGTTATTTATTTGCACTAAAAAAATCTCTCTTAACTCTAAACAGACAGCATTGTTGTTGTTTTTTTTTTTTTTTTTTATAGAACAATGACTCCCTCCTTGCAACCTTTTTATACCCACAGTTGTATTTCAGTGATATCTGGATGGTGGTCCAGAACTGAGATACCTCTCGCCTCCTGATTGTACCACAACTGACCCCTCTAAATACGCCCACTCATACCTACTTTTCATTGACAAAGGCTGTTTGAGACTTAACTGTCACAAAGTCAAGGCTACCATAATAACCAGCTACAGAGCAGCACTTTAAATAAGAAGGGTGCAGCTGGTGCATGTTAGCCTTGATGAGAGTCTCCTAGATTAAAAAAAAAAATCACTATCTTCAATGGTGCCTGGTGCCAGATCTTTGTGCAAGGTAGGTTCTATGAACCTTAACATATTGTGCTTCACCGACAAAAATATCTCAGCATAGAACACTAAAAGTGTCAATTTTTTTGCCACACATGTTTCTAAAAAAATTGGTTTATAAAACTAGTACTTGATTTCTTCCTTGACTGTTGTTTGTTTAATCATGAAAAATTATTTTATAATTATTTTCTATTATTTACTGCTACTTCTGCATTTTCTGTTTGTGCAAACATACAATACACACAATATTGTAAACACAAAAATGTTCTTTAATTAATAAGGAAGCCCAACATGGTAATCAAAAATTAGGAAACAAATTGGAGGAGAAATAATTAGTATTTAATATAAAATAAAAAAAAGTGTTGCATATGGCTGATGAAAGACACAGATCAAAACCAAAAACATAGTAACAGAAAATTTATGCAAAAATAAAGAATACAGATTTTTTTCCCTGCTAGTTAATGAATTGCATAGGGCAAAAATGCACAAAAAGGTTTAGTGATTGGGCAATACAGCCTGAACTACGTTGCCCCAAATGCTTTATGGCATTGGATTATGATAACGGTACATGATTTTTTTTGGATTTTGTCATTCCTTAAGCTTGTAATCAAAAGTTGCAGAAAATCTTTCACATTGAGTAATCAAGGGAGTCATTTGGCTTGTGGAACTGTGTTTTTAACATGAAATTGTCCTTATCTTCCCATAAATACATATGAACTTCAAATGACAATTGTAAAGCTAACAAAAAACCTTTACATTCTCCTTTACGGGTTTACAGACCCCGTAGTAAAGTTGTGTTAAAGCAATGTTTGTTAAATAGTATTAATTGTGCAAGTTGTGAAATGGTTTGAATGTTTAATTACTCAGGGAAAACCCAGATTATGAATGACCAATAGGGGTTGGTTATCCATCAAAATACATTGAATAATTTAGTTATTGCTGTCTCTTTGCTGCTGTCTTGAAGATATTTGTCATGTCTGGAAAATGCAGCTTCTAAAGCCTGCTGCTATAATGTGTTGGCTTGCTTCATGCCGGCTTGAATAGCATCTCTGTATTCTTTGACCTTGTTTTGTTTTAAATGCCTTATAAAAGCATTTGTAATTTTTTTTTCTTGGCTGTGCCACTTTGTGATAACAATTTCACAGAGTTTGCTGTCGACAAGGGCTACTGCTTTTCCTTTTCAAGTGAAAAATAATCCAATAATCTGGTTTACACTAATTAACAGTGCTGAAGCACACCCAAATCTGTATCATACACCACATCTGTTATGCTATTCCCAACATTTCCTGTTCTTAGACTTCAGCTTGATATTCAACTATTTAATTTCCCAACATCTGATAGGAAGGCTGAGCTTGATGAGCCTAAAGTCCTGTCTCTGTGAATAGATCCTAGACTTCCTGACTGGGTGCCCTCAGTGAGGATAACACATCGCCATAACACAGAAGCACCCCAGAGTTATGTGCTCAGTCCACTGCTGTGTTTATGCTGAGAATGTGAAACTGGTCAGCATTGTATGATTTAATTAATACTGCCAAGATTGCTAAGTATACAAAAGTCTTGGGCCTGATTAGCAAGGCATTGTACAGAATGAGATTTGCATCAACTCAAAGTTTCAAGTTGCTTAATGTAAACATAACAAAATAAATTGCTATTCATTCCAAAAAGGAATACTGTAATCATGGTCCAATAAACATTGTCAGCTTGCTGGTGGAGATTGTTTAGAGTTGTTCAAAGTTTCTGGTTACTTAACAGAGAATCTCACTGGTACCCACAATATAAAACTTCATCATCATCAAAAAAGCTTAACGGTATCTCTCCACAAGACAAAACGTTTCTTCTGTAGAACTTGTAGCTTTGGATATTTTTTGACAAAATTTCTAAATATAACATGAAAATAAGTGACAAGAGGCAGAGCCTATTATTTGGTGTAATCACAATCACAATCCCAAATACAAATTGTGGGCAGAGCTGAAAACATGTGTGCAAACAAGAAGGTCTGATTCAGTTACTCAAGTTTAAAAGCAGCACCATCAAATACTAAGAAAATGCTATTTGTGGCCTTGTAAAAAATAATTCATTCATATAGGGACATTTGCAAGCTCTAGATATATAAAACTAAAAATAAATAAATAAACTTTTAAAATGGTATGTTATCCATATAGTGGTTTAATGTGTAAAAAAAAGTGACGTCAAAATTACTGTAATTTTAAAGCTATATACGTGATGTGCAGAAAGTATTATTATTGAAGACTGGAGTGTTACTGTTACACTCGCCTACCCGGAGAATAAAGCAGCTGCGCATAGAAAGCGCAGAGCCGTCTCGCTCAAACGCGCTGAAGGGAGCCAGGCACGCAGGTAACAAGGAATGGGAATTTATTTTAAAGGTGTAGAGACACCACAAAACACAGGTACGACGAGTGAACATAAACTAAACCCACGAAGTGCACCGAGTACAGGGAAAGAAGGAAATAAATACAAACGAAAACCAATCACGTGCACAAAACCACCAATGAACAGAAA
>JAFMOD010000378.1:1694736-1760218 GCA_019802435.1 Corydoras maculifer
AAGGTGTAGAGACACCACAAAACACAGGTACGACGAGTGAACATAAACTAAACCCACGAAGTGCACCGAGTACAGGGAAAGAAGGAAATAAATACAAACGAAAACCAATCACGTGCACAAAACCACCAATGAACAGAAAGAGACAATTAAACGAACTAAATGACATTAATTAAAGTAAATGACTAAACATGGAGCAGGTGCCCTAGGCACCCGTTACAGTTACACTCGCCTACCTAGGAGTTTAAAGCGGCTGCGCATTGAAGCGCAGAGCCGTCGCGCTCTAACGCGCTGAAGGGAGCCAGGCACGCAGGTAGCAGGGAAACGGAATTTATTTAAAGGTGTAGTAACACCACAAAACAAAGGTACCGGACGAGTGAACATAAGGTTAAATATGAGGTGCACCGAGGACAGGGAATGAAGGAAATTAATACAAATTAAATCCGACCACGTGCACAACACAACCAATCAACAGAAAGAGATAATTAAACAAACTAAATACCGTTAATGAAAGTAAATTAACAAACATAGAACAGGTGCCCTAGGCACCTGTTACAGGGAGTGCTAAATCCAAGCTAAAGGTTTTTTTTTACAATATCCTAAACCGAAAAACTTATGGAGAAAACACATTTCGGCCGCTTGTATTCGCGAGCTTGTTCTTTTGGTCATTGCCCAAAGCTTATGACCATAGGTAAGGATAGGAACGTTAATAAACTGGTAAATCGAGAGCCTTGTCTTATGGCTTAGCTAATTTTTCACCACAACAGACCGGAATAGCATCACTGCTGACCCCACTCTGATCCATCTGTCAATTTCCCACTCCTTGCCATCACTCCTGAACAAGATCCTGAAATACTTAAACTCCTCCACTTGAGGCAAGATCTCATCCCTGACCCAGAAATGACTCTCCACCCTTTTCCGACTAAGAACCATGGCCTCAGATTTGGAGGTGCTGATTCTTATCCTGGTTGCTTCACAGTCGGCTGCAAACTGATCCAGCAAGAGCTGAAGTTTGTAGCTTGATGACGCTGACAGGACCACATAATCTGCAAACAGCATCGACATGATCCTCAGATCACCCTTCATCCCCTGGCTGCACCTAGAAAATGTCTATATAAATTATGAACAGAAATGGTGAAGGACTGCCCTGACTAAGTCCAACCCTCACTGGAAACAAGTCAGACTTACTGCTGGCCCTGCGAACCAAGCTCCTACTCTGCATGTACAGGGAGTGTATGGCCCATAGTAGGGAGCCATGTACCCCATATTCGTGAAGCACCTTCCACAAAAATATCCAAAGGAACAAAGTCGAAAGCCTTCTCCAAATCCACAAAACACATGTGGACTGGTTGGGCAAACTCCTATGGAGCCTTGAGGATCCTGGAGAGAGTAAAGAGCTGGTCCAGTGTTCCACGACCAGGACAAAACCCGCACTACTCCTCCTGAACCTGAACTGTCTTCTCCAATACCCCTGCATTGACTTTACCAGGAAGGCTGAGGAATGTAATTCCTCTGTAGTTGGAACACACTCTCCTGTCCCCTTTTTTAAAAAGAGGCACCATCATTCCTGTCTCCCAATGACCAAGCAATGTTGAAAAGGCATGTCAGCCAAGACTACCCCACAACATCCAGGGCTTTGAGGAACTCTAGATGGAGCTCATCCACCCCTGAAATCCTGCCAGAAAGGATATTATTCTAAATATTCTAGCATTCATTTTGTTGTGTCTCAAGTGCATCCAAATTCTAATTAATTTCACTTTTATGGTGGTATTACAGTGACTTTTACAGTAAAACATGCATGGCAAAAGGCATATGTCATTGCCAACAAAGGTTTTGTTACAAGTATTGAATTGAACTTTTGTTATTGACCAAATACAAATACTTCTTTCTACCATCATTTGCAAATAAATTATTTAAAAACCCTACAATTTTATTGATTTCCTGGATGTTTTTTTTCTCATTCTGTCTCTCATATTCTCATATTTAACGTGAACCTATGATGAAAATTACAAATCTCTCTCATCCCTCTAAGTAGGTATTCTATATATATATATATATATATATATATATATATATATATATATATATATATATATATATATATATATATATAATTATATTAATTATTATATTAATTATAATTAATATATAATAATTATATTATATATATTAGTGTAACAGCAGATACAGTTTTAGGGTGCAGTCATATATTCCTTATCTGTGCTAATTCTAAGTTGGGTATCTGCTCCCTTACCTTCTGCACGAAATTGTACTTTTCTTCAGATTTGTAATGCAAAGACAAATATCTGTATCCAGTACAACCTAGATGTGAATAAAGCTCTTAAATATTTCTTGCACACATTCAGACTGTACTTGTGTTACTGTACAGTTACTGTAATAATTATTTACTTATTAAATTAAATAACTTATTAAATTTAAATTATTTAAATTCAATTAAATTTCATTTCAATTGACGTTGTTGTCGACTAGCCGCCATCTAGTGGTGTTTACATGTAAAAAGCCTTTAACGGATTGTAAAAAAAAAAGAATGCTGTTCAAGTGTGCTGTTATGCTTATGAAATAACACTTATGCATCAAACTTTTGTTCATGCACTGTGGCAGTAAAAAACTGTCAAAAAAAATTATTACAAATATTTGTGTAATTTTAATTGTTTTTTTCTCAATTGTAAATTAAGACTCTTTTTAAAATCTACAACATTAAGATGCAGTTTTTCTCTGAGACAGTGCCTCTCTGAAATGCTTCTTTTATTTTCAGTCATGTTATCAACCAGTTTTTAATTACCCTAAGTACCTGGCGGATGCTTTTCCAGCCTTTTGCTGCCTTTGTCCAAACATTGTTTTATATGTGTTGCTGTGGCATACTGTATAATTTATGGTCAATTGGAAATAAAAAAAATAAATAAAAAAAGAGTCTTGAGATTTAAAAATCATTGCATTTTGCTTTTTAATTGCATTTAACACAGTGTCCAAATCTGGAATTAGGGTTGTACATACAAGCTTAATAATTATCCTTCTCTTTTTAAAACTGAAACCTTACATTATTACACTTTCTGTTTTGTATAAAATAGGAAAAAACATGGAAATTATATTAGGTTAATATTTAATTATATATATTTATATAAATAATTTATATATTTATATAATTAATTTATTATTTATCATAATTATTTATATAATTAATTATGATTATAACTATATTAGGTCCTTTTGTTTTAACCACAAAGAAGGCACCTATGTGTGTAGGGGCCATCAATGCCTCTAGCAGTTAACTCTCCTTCAAATGTCTTGATAACCTTCTCTTCCAGGTCTTTGTTGCTTTTAGTCCCCCAACAGTCTGGCTCTTGTGGAAAATAGGCTGAGGTAACTGCAGAAATTTGACTATTTGCTTCTGTAGGTTGAAAACAAAGAAATACAAATAATTTTGTATATCATTTTTATATCAATGCATGTACTGTACATATCATAAGTCACGAGAGCAAAAAGTAATTGATGTATCGTCATAAACAAACTTCATTTATTTATTGTATTTATATAAAAAAAAACTGGATAGCCAATAGTGTAGTGCTTAGCCCGTTCGCCTCTCAGCACTGGTGATCCATGTTCAAATCCCAATCTGGATTTGTTTCCATGTTCTCCCTGTGTCTGTATGGGTTAGAGCACATTAGCAATATTACTAAAATTGCATTTTTTCACCTTCGTAACATTTCAAAGTTACGAAATATCCTCTCCCTCCAAGATGCAGAGAAACTAATTCATGCTTTTATTACCTCAAGGTTAGATTATTGTAATTCACTTCTGACAGGATGTTCTAATAAATCATTACAGAGATTACAACTTGTGCAAAATGCTGCAGCTAGAGTTTTAACTAAAACCAGAAAGTTTGATCATATCAGTCCTGTGTTATCAAACTTGCACTGGCTACCAGTTAAGTTTCGTATTGAGTACAAAATTTTATTAATAACATATAAAATTCTATATAATCAGGCTCCACAGTATCTGAGTGGCTGATTCAATTGTACAAGCCCACACGTGAGCTCCGATCTCAAGGTGCTGGTTTACTCTTAGCTCCTAGAATAAATAAAATTACTGCTGGTGGAAGAGCATTCTCCCACAAGGCTCCTCAACTTTGGAATAGCCTTCCAGTTACCGTTCGTGATTCTGAATCACTATTAATCTTTAAGTATAAATTAAAGACACATTTATTTAATCTTGCGTTTAATTAATCCCCTGTAGACAAAGATGTAGATCTCAGGCTTGGCTGTGCTGGGGGGTAATCTGGGATCAGTGTATGCTGGCGTTTCACAGCTTCACCCACCTCATCATTAATGGGGGGGGGGGGTGTCACACTGAAATGATGCTGTTCCGGGGCGCCATCTCATCTATGTAGAGCCTGCAGTATCTCCCTCTTTTAGTTATGCTGCTCTAGTCAGTGATGCCGGAGTCACATGCTGCACTGTGTCAATAAATTAGTTATTAATTAAATGCCGTGCTTTATTATTAGCTCTAACTGCCTTCCCTGTCTGTTTCTTTTGAGGTGTGACCGGCTTCCTGAAGATCTTCATCCATGGCTCTGCCGACGAACACTGATGGAACCTGATTATCCATTGGACTGGCGGTCCTGCAGGACACCCCCTTAATGGACTCACATATAGTTTTCCAGTTTTTAGTTTTTCCATTTGTTAAATGTCTCTCATGGCTGTCCTACATTGTTGTTGCTGCCTGGCCGCTCAAGGAGGATGAGTCCCCCACTGAATCTTGGTCCTCCCAAGGTTTCTTCCTTGAATAACAACAGAAAAGGGAGTTTTTTCTTGCCACTGTCGCTTCGGCTTGCTCTTTGGGAGTTTAAAGGCTTTTCATTCTGTAAAGCTGCTTTGTGACAATGTACTGTTGTAAAAAGCGCTATATAAATAAATAACTTGAACTTGAACTTGTTTTCTCCAGGTTTTCTGATTTTCTCACATAGTCCAAAACCATGGATTCAAGTGAATTGGATGTTCTATATTGCCCCTATCTAAATTCCTCCTATAGGTGTGTTTCTGTGATTGAGTGTGTGTCCAGCCATGGCTTTGTGCCCTGTCCTGAGTGTGTCTGCCCAACGCCCGAAATTAATGGACATGGGGAACCACCATGTGAAACTATTATATAATTAATCAGAAGATAATAAGTATTAATTAATTAATAATTAAAAAAACTCTTGACGCCAATTTAGAAGATGGCAAAATTGGTTTTAAAAAAGCAAGTATTAGAATAATACATCAAGTAGATGATGTGGCAGGATACGCAGGGCATAAAACAGCAAGTCAATACAATTGATGCTGGTTCTGTGGAAAAAATTATAGGCAGCATAATAGTATGCAGAATAAACCTGTAACAAGCTCTAACATACAAGAACTCAATTCAAAGAAATGAAAGAGAAAGGTGTTATAAATATGGATGTGGTGGGGTAAAGCAATAAAAGATGAATTAGGGCCAGGTTCTTGAACTTTTAAAAGGGCACAGTCAGCGGAGGAAAAGGGGACAGGAGTAAACTGAGAGCATGGAGTAGTGGTGACTTTGTATTTTAATAACTTTTTTTTTTTTTTTTAACTTTTGTTGTCTATACTATGGATGGCATGGTGGCTTACTGGTTAGCGGGTTTGCCTTTCAGTCCTGGGGATCAAGGTTTGAATTTCAATATGGGGAAGTTTCCCTGTTCTCCCCATGTCTCCGGGTTCTCTGGTTTCCTCCCACAGTCCAAAAACATGGATCAAGGTAAATTGAATTGAAAAACTTTTACTTTGTCTTCAGCTCTAAATTGTCTCAGAGAGTGTGTTTGTGTGTGTTTTTGTGTGAGTAGAGAATTAAACAGTAGAGAAGTAATGAAAATGTTTATTTTATGATTAGACTAAGAACATATACTGTTAATAGTATAGACACTCATTAATTAATTCAGATGTTGCATATATGATATTAATCCAGTACTTTGGCACAGAATAATCATAATGATAAATTATTGTTTAAGCATGATGCATTTTTTTTTTTTTTGTAATTTTAAAAGCTTTGTAAAGAAAATTTTGAATGAAGAAAATCCAAAGAACAATTAAGAAAAGCACATACTGTTACAGACAGCCAGCTTGTTGCCACCCACATATTGGGTTGTCCACTTGTGGTTGGTGGTGGCACTACATTCCTCATACAGCCTTGAGAGTTTTAGAAAGGAAAAGTCATATCCCTGAAAAAAAAAAAAAACTGCCGGTAAATTAAAATAATGCTGAACATTTTGCATTCTGGAATGTACCTCCTGTGTATGTCATTAAAACTTGCAGAGAGGGGCAGAAAAACAACAATAGGGGACTATAAAGTTTAATTAAATGCAAATTAAAAGTAACATTTAAAGAAAAGAAACACTATCCAGTGTCAAAAACTGTAAGGTTTAATTAAGATGTTTGAGTACCTAACAGCAAACTACACAACTTTCTTCATTCCCCTCTGAAGCAACAATGAAATTTTTTTATTTATTTATTTATTTTTTTTTAGAATAATTCGTCAACAAGAAAAATGTGAATAAGGGCTATGGAAAACCTGTAGGTGTTTAAAATTGAAGGTGTCTTCACTTGACCATAATTTATTCTGATTGTTGATTTTGATGATATCTCAGTTATTTTAGAAAATTGTCTTCCACAAACGATTGATCCAACTATCCAACTATGGAACAACAAATCAGCTACTGTCACTGATTTTTCATATACAAGCTAATGCTATAAGGTAGATCAGTCTAAGAGAGTGCATAGTAAGTTAAAAAAGCAGCACTCCTATTGCCTGATCAACTTAAACCTGCACAACACACATTAACACACCACCACCACACCAGTGTCTTATTAACTGTAGTATTTAGTATGAATTTCTATTAGTCAGGACACATAAGGTGATGTGACACGACCGGGAGAAATGGTTAACGCAAAGTTTTAATGCTATTGAATCAGACTTGTTCTTTTGGAATTGCCAAAAGTTACAGATGGGATACAATTTGTCCATGCATCGTGCATCATTACAACACTTGTACAACACTAAATAGACAATAATTGTAGAAACAAGGAGGTGTACTTTCAAACTGGCTAGTAAGTGTTTCTTGCTTGTATTGTCACATGTGCCCACCAGATGGTGTTTTGGGACTGTATTAACGGCTTGTTTTTGTACCCTTCTGTTATGTCCTATGTATTAATATTAGGAGCATTTATATTTTTGTATCTACCTCATTGCACATTGGTTTGCAGTAACGCTTGGCTTGAGTTGTTACACACACCAATCCACCTTTACTGTGAACTACAGGAGCAGGGCAATCAATCGGTGTAGCATCCTTACAGACTGCAAAGAGTAAAATCTATTAGTATCTATTAGTTTGTTTGTTTTTTGTATGTTTAAACATTTGCTGACAAATCTGTAGATTTCAGTTTTACCTGATTTTTGTTGTTTTTTTAAAACCTCTATCAGTCTGGTCAGATTTCCAAGTACAGCTGCATTTTGATTGTCAGTCCAATGAACATCAAGTGACTCGATGCAGTCGTCCAACACCTGTTTAATAAGATTTTGGTACTTAAGTGTCTGTTTTTACATAAAATTTATAAAACTTATTAATATGCAAATATATTAAAAAGTACATCTACATGTAAACAATTTTACATTTATAGTAGTTGTGTTGGAAGTGTGTTGAAGTTATTATGTTTATGTTTCTTCTCTCTGATGGACATTTTTGGTAATAAATTTAACGCTACATTGACGGTCTTACTTTAATGACATCATTAGTAATGACGGAGATTTATTACTAAAAATAGTGTAGGAACACCAACAGAAAAGGGGGGGACGAAACGAACAAACTAACACCGGGATAATACCGAAACAAAGATGTGCACGGGGATAAAGGAATCCGGAAACAAAATATAAAAGACAACCAATCACGTGCACAAAATAAACCAATCACCCAACGGAGACAATAAGTACATTAATGAGGGACAGGTGTCCCTGGCACCTGTGACATACCACCACCACAACGGTCGCGCAAAAGGGGGAAGCAACCATGAAGGAGAAAACAAAAAATTAAAAAATTAAAATAAAATAAAATAAAAAAGTTCTCGCAGAGAAAAGGGGGGGGGTCCCTTTGGCGATAAGGCGTGTTGGATGCCCCCTGCTGACGAAGCATGGAGCACGCCATCTCGCTGCGGGGTGCGGATCGGCGCCCGCTAGCTGCGAGGCGGGGAGAGCGCCCCTGGTGCTCGGAGTCGGCGGCGGGAGGACCCTGGTGCTCGGAGTTGGCGATGGGCGGCCCCTGGTGCTCGGGATCGGCAGCGAACGGCCTCTGACGCTCGGGAACGGCGACGGGCGGCCCCCCATGCCCGGCCTAGGCAGCGGGCGGTCCCTGGTGCTCAGACTCAGCAGCGGGCAGTCCCTGGTGCTCGGACTCGGCAGTGGGCGGTCCCTGGTGCTCGGAATCGGCCCCTGGTACTCAGGCTCAACGAAGGGCGACCCCTGGTGTTTGGAACACTCCAGATCTTTGGCACGTCTTTCTGTTAGAAGCTCGCTCTTTCCCGGGAGAATGGCTATGCGGGAGGAATGCGTACGCCGCTTGCGCCTTATGAGTGTTTCCCGGGAATCGGCTACGCCGGAAAGAATGCGTACACCGGTCCGTCGGGTAAAAAGCTCCCATGAATATAACCAGCGCAGGAGTAATGCGCAGCGCCGCACCGTGGTTGAGCGCGGAAGGAGAGTTCAGAGACACCGGGCATAAAAACAAACGGCGATTTATTATTAAAAATGGTATAGGGACACCAACAGAAAAGGGGGAGGAACGAAACGAAAAAACTAACACCAGGATAATACCGAAACAAAGACGTGCACGGGGAGGAATACGGAAACTAAATACAAAACACACCCAGTCACGTGCACAAAATAAACCAATCACCCAACAGAGACAATGAGTACATTAATGAGGGACAGGTGCCCCAGGCACCTGTGACAGAGGACAGAACAGTATTACAATAATAAAGAAGCATTCTACACTTTCTTGCTATGTCATGTTTATTTCAAACTATAGGCCTTTACTTTTAAAGATATTCTGGTATTATGAGTGACAGTGTGCCCAGATAGACTAGTGTCCTGGATGTATGTGCCCAGTGCCTAAAAAGGGCATGGGGAACCCCCTCTAATGAGATGAGATATTTTGGTGTTCTAATAGAATTTATTACAGCATAACAGACGACTGAACTACTGTGGGAGTAACAAAATAAAAAAAATAAATAAATACCATCCATCCATCCATCCATTCATTATCTTCCGCTTGTCCAAGTTTCGGGTCACGGGGGCAGCAAACCAAGTCGGGAGACCCAGACCTCCCTCGACCCAGCCACCTCAACCAGCTCAACTAGGGGAACCCCAAGGCTTTCCTAGACCAGCTGGGAGATAAAATTCATCCAGCGTGTCCTGAGTCTCCGCCAAGCTGGACTTGCCTGAAACACCTCCCTAAGGAGGCACCTAGTAGGCATCCTTACCAGATGCCCAAACCACCTCAACTGGCTCCTTTCGACACCGAGGAGTAGAGGCTCTTCGCCAAGTCTCTCCCTGATGACCGAGCTTCTTATCCTATCTCTAAGGGATAACTCAGCCACCCTGTGGAGAAAACCCATTTTGGCCGCATGTATTCGCGATCTTGTTTTTTCTGTCATTACTTTAAATTAATACAATTATTGTAAATGTTATAGGTGCCTTCTGTGCATCCCTGATTTATGGCACAAAGAGCAACACCACCATCTTCCACTCTAAACACATTGGCTGAAACCTCCGCCCCCCCTGCCCACCTGCTTTTCTCTCTGGAAAAGCTAAAAAGAATATGCCAGGACATGCACACTTACTATAGAATGTCCGGGGTTTCCACACCAATGTTATGAAGGTTGGGTAGGAATAAGAACTGCAGACAGGATTACACCAATAGAAATGGGCTTTTTTATTTTTTTTTATTTACATTGTCAATAAAATTACGGTAACACTACACATGTGGGCTGATGTTCTCGCCAAATGTCCCACTCCTCTCCTTTCTCTCCACATGGCATGAGATGCTACGGCTAATAAAGGCTGCCCACGGTTTTCATTCGGAGTCGATTCAGATGCCTAAACGAACAAAGTCTTTGTGATACTCACACAGATATATGTCCTTAGTACTGATCACACAATAAGCATGAGAATGTACACAGGTTTGGTCATTTTTACAAATCAAACCTCTTGAGGATGCTTAAACACCCACATTAATTGTTGTTTTATTATGCAATATCAATTCGCTTATCAAACCTTATTTTTATATATATACAGTTGATGATGATATTATTAGCCCCCCTATTAAATTTTAAGTCTCCTCAAGATTCTGGCAAGATCCTTTTTAGCAGAGCAAGGCAGTTCTAACAGAGAAATTTCTGAACATAAAATTTTTCATTAGAAGGACCAAAATATTTATATTTGTGCACCAAAACATTATCATGTAAGAATAAGCTAAGATGAACAAGGACATTATTATTAGCCCCCTTTAAGAAATGAACATTTATTAAGTCATCACACAAGCCACTTTTGTGCGGTGATGTCCTTTACCTTTACAGGTGATGTGCATAAAGGTGATCAGGTGAAACAAGTGAATGCACTACATTAAGTTAATTAACTCATTTAAGTTAAAACATGGTATAAAAGCTTCATTATGGAGCTGGCAGTTGAGGAAGCCTCATGTCAAAAACAAAGGAAATCAGTTTGGACCTGAAAAAATTATTGACGCACACAAAGCAGGAGAGGGATATACAAAGATATCCAAGCGTTTCCAAGTGTCAAAAACTAGAGTGAGAGGCCTCATTCAGAGATTCAAAGACAGCAACACAGTGCAGAACAAGCCTGGAAAAGGTAGAAAGAGAAAGATTTTAGAGAGACTGGAAAGAATACTAGTGAGAAATGTGTCTAGAGACCCCAGATTAACTTCCAAGGCACTGACAAATGATTTGGCCAAATCAGGGATCATAGTCTCTAAGAAGACCATCACTAGAGCTCTGCACAGGATTGACCCGCGAGCATGCAGACCAAGAAAAACTTCACTTTTGAGGAAGAGGCCAGGCTTGAGTATGCTCGGGACAACCTGGAGAAAGATTATTCATACTGGAGTGTCTTACGGTCTGATGAGACTAAACTAGAGCTCTTTAGCCACAAAGACACTGCTTATGTTTGGAGAAAAAAAGGACAGGCATTCAACCCAAAGAACACCATCCCCACAGTGAAGCATGGTGGTGGGAGTATTATGCTATTGGGATGCTTCAGTGCATCTGGAACTAGAAATCTTGTCAAGGTGGATGGAATCATGAATAAAGAAAAATGTGGCTATTTTAAAAGAGAACCTTTACCAGTCAGCTGTGAAACTGGTTCTGAGACGTCACTTCATTTTTCAACATGACAAGGATTCTAAACACACATCCTTCCTGGTGAGGAACTATCTCCAGATGACCAAAGTGAATGTCATTGAATGGCCTGCACAAAGCCCTGGCTTAAATCCAATAGAAAATCTGTGGGGTGACCTAAAGAAAAATGTCCATGCCAAACAACCAGCGAATCTTGAGGAACTTGAGAGATTTGCCAAAGAAGAATGGGCCAGGATTCCTCAAATGACATGTGAGAGACTTGTAAACTACAACAACAACTACAACAACTACAACTACATCTGCAGGCAGTTATCCAGCAAAAATAATACACAATTGACTATTATGTGGGGGGCTAATAATTTTGACCCTGATAGTTTTTGTGTTTAGTATAATATCTTCATTTCTGAGTGGAATATAATATAGTGTAAGCATCCAAAATAAAACTATGATGTCTAAAAAAGCTGTGTTCAGTTTATTTTGCTCTGGTTAATATCACTTGGAAAATCCTAAGAAAACAAGTACTATTTTGTAAGAGGGCTAATACTATCGTCCTCAACTGTATTATTTAGAACTAAATTACTTGAAGGGTTAAATTTAAATGGAAATGTTTAGATATTATTCATTCATTCATTCATTCATTATCTCCCGCTTATCCTCTATTAGGGTCGCGGTGGGGTTCCCCATGCCCATCCAGGGAAGAACGTCTCGGGCGCTGGGCAGATAGACCCAGGACAGGGCGCCAATCCATCGCTGGTCAGACACTCACTCACACAGACACACTCTATATGGGGCAATTTTGAGAATTCAATTAACTTGATCCATGTTTTTGGACTGTGGGAGGAAACCGGAGAACCCGGAGGAAACCCACGCAGACACGGGAAGAACATGGAAACTCCACCCAGATGGGGATTCGAACCGGGAATCCCTAGCGCTGAGAGGCGAATGTGCTAACCACTAAGCCACCGTGCCGCCCTGTTTAGATATTATTCATTCATTCATTCATTATCTCCCGCTTATCCTCTATTAGGGTCGCGGTGGGGTTCCCCATGCCCATCCAGGGGAGAACGTCTCGGGCGCTGGGCAGATTGACCCAGGACAGGGTGCCAATCCATCGCTGGGCACACACTCACTCACACAAACACACTCTATAGGGGGCAATTTGGAGAATTCAATTGACTTGATCCATGTTTTTGGACTGTGGGAGGAAACCGGAGAACCCGGAGGAAACTCACGCAGACAGGGGGAGAACATGGAAACTCCACCCAGATGGGGATTCGAACCGGGAATCCCTAGCGCTGAGAGGCGAACGTGCTAACCACTAAGCCATCGTGTCGCCCGTTTAGATATTATAACATTTAAAATATAAAACAATATTTAATAAATTCTTTAAAATGCAGTACCTTCAATTTCTCTGTGAACTTCTCAAACAACCCAGGACACGAGGTGTTGGGAGATAAATTGGCCTTAACAGTACCGAAGACAAGCACTTAAAGAAACATGAGAATTAGTATTGAACCTATAAAAACATAGACACTGTTTTCAAGTGAAGAAATCCATTTATGACCTTAATAATCCTATTTTGGTCCAGCTAAAAATGCTATTAGTGTATGCAAAAATTACAAGGCATTTTTGTTATGTTTTTTTTTTTTTTTTTTTCTTTTTGTAAAAGGAAGTAATAATTTTTTCTTGGTTTTGTTAAAAAACTTAGATGCTAAATGACTCCTATGTGTGAATGTGTATGTGTTTGTGTATCTGCTCTGTAATTGTCTAGGGTGTTTTTTTTTTTACTTTTACACTAATCAGTGGAACTTCAGCACCCTGTGAACCTAATAAAGATAAGCTGCTTAGAAAATAAAGGACTAAATGTTCTCAATACACTGAGAATTTATGTATTTATATATATGTATTTATATATCAAATGTCAAGTGTTTGAGCCTTTTTTAATTGTATACTTAATTAATGTAATGTAAATGACAAGTACTTTTATAAATAGCTGTTTCATGATTATTTGTCTACGTTAAAGTTTATTAGGCTGACAGACTTGAAAATCATACTCTTTTTTTTTACTTATTTTTTCTTGACAATTGTACTGGACTATTTTAAAGTTTGAATTATAGAAATTTAATAATTTTGGTACAGTATATTTTTCCTCAAATTACCCTACAGCACTACTTTCTGTTGTTTCTGTTAAGCTTTTTGTTGAATGAAAACAAAATGGGATATAGAAAACATATTTTTTTTATAAAACATATTTTGAGGCCTTGAACATCACAGCTTTTAAAATGCTCTGTGGGCATGCAACACATAAAATCAGTAACCTTTTTTATGTGAATTAACCTCCAATTTCTCCCAAACAGTATTAAAGTTTGTCATCATGTGAATCCTTTGTTTTGTAACCAGGGTTATCTGAGTTACTGTAACCTGATGGTAGTTTGAATCAGGCTGGCCAATCTTAGTTAAATTTACATATAGAAATTAAAGCAGTTATAGAAGTATTCATTATTTTATGTTATTTATGGCACTTATAGCCCTTAAATACAAAAATTTCCTTAATAAAGTGCTTGCACAGCAAACATTTACAAAGTTCAAATTTACCAATAACCACATATCACAGATCTTTTTTAAAAAAATACCTGTAAATTAAAATCTGAATTTGAGTGTTTGCAATACAATAACATCTTACTATTTAAATGCTGAGTTAAATGATTTGTAATAAGCTTTCTGCCTAAAATGCAGAAAGTGACTTGTACATACCAGTAAATACACATATCCATTTCAATAGCTTATTTTCTCCTAACATCTTCATCGTAACTGCACTGCTATGATTGTCCTTTCACCAAAATTCGCTCTGCTTTTGCAGTGTGGTTTGAAAATTTTGTACACCAATACTCAATACCCAGTTTACGAAATATGTAAACATTGACACAGCTTTGCTAGCAAATGTGATTTCGCAAAAAATGTTAATGACTGATTGATATGTGTTCCTCTGTAGATGGACTTTATACAGAAATTGGATACAAGGTATTTTGGAATTAGACAAGCATTGTTAGATAGTTACATACATTACTGACTGTTAAAGTGTGTGTGTGAGTGTGTGTGTGTGTGTGTGTGTGTGTGTGTGTGTGTGTGTGTGTGTGTGTGTGTGTGTGTGTGTGTGTGTGTGTGTGTGTGTGTGCCCCCCCCCCCCCCCCCCCCCCCCCCCCCCCCCCCCCCCCCCCCCCCCCCCCCCCCCCCCCCCCCCCCCCCCCCCCCCCCCCCCCCCCCCCCCCCCCCCCATTTGTTAAACCACTTGCTCTGCTGTATTTATTTATTTATTTTTACACAATACAGTCTTTTCACTCATAATACATTAATCACATGACAAAACAGGTTTTAATGCAGAATAAACAGTTTGAACTATTTTGAAGTTTAACTATTTGAATTATGAATGTTAATCCTTCTATCTGTCTGTACAATTATTCACATTATTTCATGTTTTTTTTTTTCTTTTTTCTTTTAAAACCATCTTCAGATTTCCATGTAACTGTCAGGGATGCTATTCATATTTCCGCTTTTTGATACTTCCACAACATTACTATGGAGGTTGTAGGTGGTGGATAATAGAAAAAAGAGGACTAGTCATAATATTTTATTTCTGTGTAATCCTCTGACCAATCGTCACCTTCTCAGTTTTTTTCCACAAACCATCAGATTAACTAATAAAGATTGTTTCTATATATCACTATTTTAACTAATTTTGCTCCATCTTGATTATCTCCCACCATCACTTTATCCAACTGCATGATATATAGACCTGCTTTTACTCTTCCTGTCGTTTTGATTTTAGCTTGTTTTGTTTAAATTAACATTGAAATATTTACTCATACATTCATTATCTTCTGCTTTATCCTATATTAGGGTCACGGGGGGGTTCCCAATGCCCATCCAGGGGAGAACGTTTCGGGCGCTGGGCAGATACACCCAGGACAGGACGCCAATCTATCGCTGGGCACACACAGACACGCACACAAACACACTGTACATGGGGCAATTTGGAGAACTCAATTGACTTGATCCATGTTTTTGGACTGTGGGTGGAAACCGGAGAACCCGGAGGAAACCCACGCGGACACGGGGAGAACATGGAAACTCCACCCAGATAGGGATTCGAACCGGGAATCCCTAGTGCTGAGTGGCGAACGTGCTAACCACTAAGCCACCGTGCCGCGTGAAATATTTACTGATTATGTTAATTATCTTACATTGTTTTCCATTTAGGCAGCACGGTGGCTTAGTGATTAGCACGTTTGCATCTGACATGGATCAAGTCAATTGAGTTCTCCAAATTGCCCCATATAGAGTGTGTTTGTGTGCGCGTCTGTGTGTGTGTGCCCAGCAATAGATTGGCGCCCTGTCCTGGGTGTATCTGCCCAGCGCCCGAAACGTTCTCCCTTGGATGGGCATGGGGAACCCACCCGTGACCCTAATATAGGATAAAGCGGAAGATAATGAATGAATGAATGTTTTCCATTTAATGTGGTTCTGTTAGGTTATATATTGGTATGTTAGCGTGCCCTTACTTTGTGCAATCTGTTTAGTGCGCACTATTCTCACTATTGTCTGTGGTGGCAGTCTATGGACATTCTACATTTTTATGTACATTTTTCTTTTGGTTACTTTGTTTTTTACTTTGTAACAGTTTTTTTTTGACATTGCATTGTCATTAATTTGCTGTATCTATGGTTTTTAGCAATACATACTTTGTTAGCTAAATATTGCATGCTTACTTCTCATGTGCTCTCTAGAGTCAGTGCTTTAGTTATTTATGCTGCCTCTGGCAATATTGGTATTTTAGTCCCATCCAGGGACAGCCGGTATCCCTCCAGGTTTTTGCAGGCTGCTTCCTACTCCCACCATGGATCACAATGTTATCCACAAAGACTCTTGTCTAACCATGTCAATTAGCCTGTCCATGACCAGGAAAGGTCATGGACCATGACTCAGGACTATTATTTTTCATTGCTGTCACACTGGGGCGGCACTGTGGCTTAGTGGTTCGCACGTTTGCCTCTCAGCGCTAGGGATTCCCGGTTTGATTCCCAATCTGGGTGGAGTTTCCATATTCTTCCTGTGTCTGCGTGGGATTCCTCCATGTTCTCCGGTTTCCTCCCACAGTCAAAAAACATGGAGCAAGGTCGATTGAAGTCTTCAAATTGCCCCACATAGAGTGTGTTTGTGTGTGTGAGTGAGTGAGTGTGCCCAGCGATAGATTGGCGCCCTGTCCTGGGTGTATCTGCCCAGCGCCAGAAACGTTCTCCCCTGGATAGGCATGAGGAACCCCACCGCGACCCTAGTCGAGGATAAAGCAGAAGATAATAGGTGGGTGGATGGATATCACACTGTCATTTTCATGTTTCGGTTTTGTGTTACCTGTTATTCGCTCCTCACACCCATGTCTGTTGCTTTAACTAAAGCCACTTCTAGCAGGTTGCCTGACTCCACTTAATGCGTTTGTGTGTAGCCCTTTCAAGGATCATTAGCACATGCGTGACATTTCTTTGCCATTTTTGATTTCTTAAATTAGACCACGTGTGATAAATTATTATTTTGATTAATGTGCTAATTGGCTCCAATGGTGGTCAAGTGCTCTACAGCACCAATGGTCCTCATTTGTTTTTTAATATAATAAAAGTGTATGTTTAAATCCTGGATCATCTAATAAAAAGGTTTATATGTGGCCTATACAGTAAGATGTTTCATCTCATCTTATCTTCTGTCTAATCCTCTATCCCTGTTTCCTGATGTTGCCAATCCATTGCTGGGAACACTCACTCACACAGACACACTTACACACACACACACACACACACACACACACACACACACACACACACACACACACACATACACTATATAGTGTTGATTTAGAAAGGGGCAATTAATAGCAGCCAACTCAGCTGAATTATATGTTTTTAGACAGTAGTAGGAAATCTGGGAACCCTGAGAATATCTATGCAGACAAGAGGAAAACATGGAAGCTTTACTCAGGTCAGAATCCAAACTTGTATTCCCAGCACTGAAAGGCCGACATGCTTGTCAGAGTACAATTTCTGAACAGAGTAAATCCACACTTCCCAAGAGTATTTGATTTAGAATTAGATACATTTCTCCTTCTATCTCCATTTTATGCTTTTTTTTTTTGCATAAAATTGATTGCATAATCTTATTTTATTTTGTTTATTTATTTATTTTAATTAAAAATAAATATTATTTTATCTTAATAAAATATTATATTACTATATAATATAATAGCTAGGGACTCCCGGTTCGAATCCCCATCTGGGTGGAGTTTCCATGTTCTCCCCGTGTCCGCGTGGGTTTCCTTCGGGTTCTCCGGTTTCCTCCCACAGTCCAAAAACATGTATCAAGTCAATTGAATCCTCCAAGTTGAGTGTAGAGTGTGTCTGTGTGAGTGAGTGTGTGCCCAGCGATGGGTTAGCGCCCTGTCCTGGGTCTATCTGCCCAGTTCCCGAAACGTTCTCCCCTGGATGGGCATGGGGAACCCCACCACGACCCTAATAGAGGATAAAGCAGGAGATCATGAATGAATATATTATTCTATCTTAAACAATATCTTATTTAAGATAAAAATTAAACAAAAAACACAAAAATATCGTCTCGGGCGCTGGGCAGATAGACCCAGGACAGGGTGCCAATCCATCGCTGGGCACACACTCACTCACACAGACACACTCTATAGGGGGCAATTTTGAGAATTCAATTAACTTGTTCCATGTTTTTGGACTGTGGGAGGAAACCGGAGAACCCGGAGAAAACCCACGCAGACACGGGGAGAACATGGAAACTCCACCCAGATGGGGATTCGAACCGGGAATCCCTAGCGCTGAGAGGCGAAAGTGCTAACCACTAAGCCACCGTGCCGCCTTATCAGACATTTATTTATTAATTTAATATCAAATTTTATAAGTGGAAGAAATATTTGAACCTTTAGGTTAAGCAGATAAGGTGAAATCTGATAAATTTGATGTTTTTCATCATTGCAATTGATGTGCCTTTTTGAATTCTGATACATGTTTGCGGACGTGTATCACTCATGTCCCACGGTGGAGGTCAGGGCACGTGTTCAATTTCTCTTGGCATCAAAACCTGGCTCTAGGGGAGCTGGCACATGCCATAAATTGGTAAGGGAAAAGGGGAGGGGGGGAGCGATCATCAAGCTTCATTGGATAGCACAGCTGCAAGTGAACCATTATTTCTTAACTCATTAGATGACCTGGCAAAAATCAAATGGCACAGCAAGAGAGAGACATGTTGTAATGGTTTAGTGGAGTAATTTTGGAAATTCTCAACCTGACTTAGTTTTAATTTAAGGGTTTGTTTAGTTACTAATTATATTAATCATGCTCTATGTTCTAATTGCTCTATATTCTAATTACATTCTACTAGGGCTGCAACAACGAATCGATAAAATCAAATTGATTATGAAAAGTGTCAACAACAAATTTCATTATTGATTCCTTGTGTCGCAACCCTAACCCTAACCCTTATATCTATATTTACACATTGTTTTAAATTCATTAAATGTGGACTAAATGCAAGACTGGGTCTACATTTTCTACATCTATGGCAAAGGGACTAAAACAACGGAACAAAAACACCTACATTTTGTGATAAATAGATGTCTCAATACTTTTCTCCATACAGAAAATGTTAAAAGCACTTTTGTATTTCAAATCATAATCATGCATATAGTATTGTCAAATAGTCACAATTGCAGTATTTGGGTTTTGTTATCAATAAATACAACTATTTTTTTTTTTTTTTTTTTTTTACTAAAACAGAGCTCAAGAATGTGGATTTTACATCATTATAGATGAGCTGGGGTCAAGCTATTTACAGTTTGTCTGTCTTACCAGTTAAGTACACATTTACAGCAGAGCAATTGTAACCGAAGGCAGATTATGCTATTTAAATTAACCACTGCAATTTGCAATACACAGAATATAGTTCCCTTAATTTTAGACCAGCATCATCAGAAGATTGTAGTTCTAGAACGTGGCATATACATTTACATTGAGTGTAAGAGAAAAAGCCAGATCACACACACAATAAGTTTTCTAACGTATTGTATTAACTTAACATAACCCAGAAACACAAAACCTTAATTAAATCGTTTTAATTCAACAAACCATAATAACCAAAAATAAACAAATACATTTGTAATTCAATTAAGTAAATAATAATGTCACAGTTCTTATCTCCAAGAGGTTGGCTCGCCATAAGTTTTTCACTAATTACAAAACTTAAATCTTATTTATTAATGTATCATGTACAATCTGGATTTATTTATGAAAAAAATAACCTATGGTCACTGACTACTGGCAAAACATAGGAAACCGGGTTACACCCTCATTTCGCAGTGTCTCTACAGTAGCTTTTAATTAGAAATTCACGAGAGAAATGTAAATTTCCATTCTGCAAAGCTAACATTAAATGTTCAAAGAAGCACAATGAAGTCTCAAAAAAAAAATTATTATTTAAGCAGTGATTAATTTTATTTAGGGGTGTAGTAGATTAGTGGTTAGAGTGTTGGGCTATTTTTCTGAAGGTAGTGGGTTTAAGTCAACTGAAGTTAAGAAAGAGGATCCATGAGCTCATTGCTCCAGCTTTTATGGCCAACCCTGAGTTATGCCCCAAATTTAAGTTATACTTGTAAGTCATTTTGAATTTTTTTAATTGCCGCTTGCCATGGCCTAGTGTGATCATTTATCATCATGTGATCATTCCAAAGGTGGAGCGATTGGTAGAAAGAAGTGGTTTATAATTAGCAGAAAAGCATAAAAAGTCTGTTATTAGTTACATGCAGTCACATTCTAGTTCACACACACACACACACACACACTATCACCCTCTCTATCACTCACGCACACTCACACCTGTAAACATAGACACGCAGTAAAATAAGTAAACCTACATTTTTTAGTGCAGTAATACTTTTTTCAGAGTTAATAAAGTGAAGGTGCAGAATGGCATTAGATGTGGCGACTGTTACAGTATGTGTATTATTTAACTGTACAAGAGTGTGATTGCCAACGAGAAAAAACTTTTCTTCTAGACTGGTGGTCTTTATCCTCAGTTGGCTAAAACCAGAGGGAAGCTGCTGGAACAAGTGAAGTCCAGGGTTCGGAGACATTTTTCCGTTTTATTTCAACTAAAGAAATAACCATGTGAAATCACAACAATCTCTGAAACAATGTTTTAGGAGAACTGATCCATTTTCCACATAAAATTCAGGGATGTCAGTGTTTTAGCCACAACTGTGCCATTATGTTAATACTTAAAGCAAAAAAACATTTAGGTACAATTTCTATATTGGAATTTTACTGCTTGTCCTAATACTTAATACAAAACATTATCTAACATTTAACATAAACACTGACAACTTTATTGTAAAGGAATAACGTTAAAGCCCTGTTAAAGCTTTTTGTAGCTCTTGATTGTGTAGCTCTTGATTGTTGCATTAGAGTATTTAAATCGAACATTAGAGAAGAGTGACATCTAGTGGCAATAAGAAATAATTACAGTTTTCAGTTAAACACTGTGAAGCGTTAAAATCCGGTGGGAATTTACAGTTTATCTAGAATCTGATCCGCTAATAATTATAGTCCTTTAATAAATATTAAAGTCCTATAACAAATACAACTATTATTTTTATGACAATAAAATATTGTTGTTGTAGATTCCAGACATTTTTCAAAGATTGTAAGAGCTTTAAAAATGTATTAATTTAAGTAAAGTAGTTCACATATAGGGAAAATGTGGTATTATGACTAACAAACGCTACAAATATATATATTTATTTTTGTATTTAATTACTTTTAGAGGGCGGCACGGTGGCTTAGTGGTTAGCACGTTCGCCTCTCAGCGCTAGGGATTCCCGGTTCGAATCCCCATCTGGGTGGAGTTTCCATGTTCTCCCCGTGTCTGCGTGTCTGGTTCTCCGGTTTCCTCCCACAGTCCAAAAACATGGTTCAAGTTAATTGAATTCTCAAAATTGCCCCGTTTAGAGTGTGTCTGTGTGAGTGAGTGTGTGCCCAGCGATGGATTGGCGCCCTGTCCTGGGTCTATCTGCCCAGCGCCCGAGACGCTCTCCCCTGGATGGGCATGGGGACCCCCACCGCGACCCCAATAGAGGATATGCGGGAGATAATGAATGAATGAATGAATTACTTTTAGATGTATGGATCTATTCTGTGAAATGGGGAATTGAAATTGTCTCTTTTTTTAATTTAACCCCTTACTTTCTTTATGATACTCCAGAAATTGTCTTGCTTTCCATCCATTTTTCACAGTTGCTTTCTGGATCTGGCACCTCATCTCTGAACTAACATGACAATAGTTGATTGAAAATAGGGTATATTACTAGGTGCTGCTTTAAATTGTTAACATTTTTTGCTTAGATATTTCAAGAAAATTTTATATAAAAATAATAATACATTTTAAAATAATAATAATAATAATAATAATAATAATAATAATAATAATAATAATAATAATAATAATAATAATAATAAAAACAATACCTAACATTATTGGAAAAAAACAATAATGACAGGATATTCTATTTAAGATTTACCTTACTGAATCCTTAATGTACCAGAAATAATACATCATTTGTTCCTAAATATTTTTTTTGTATAAAAACATTTTATTGTGCTCTGATTATCTTTATTTTTTAACGTAATTGAAGACCCAGGATCAAAAATAACTGTACTCATTAAACTTAAATAAGGTTGAAAGGGTAGATGTGTATAAGTATAAGAAAAATTACATTTCCATTTCCATTTAGTCATTTAGCAGACGGTTTTATCCAAAGCGACTTACAAACGAGAACACCACAAGTCAGTAGTTATGGAGAAAACCAGCTACACTGTAGAATATGTATCTCATCCTGCACACAAATTCCTTCTGGTGTGTACTTTTTGTGTAACAATGTGTATGAAGAGTGCAAGTCAGACTTTTGTGTAATATTTTTTTGTTATCTTCTGTATGTTTTCTTATTGTGTTTTTGACTTGTCTTTACTCTGTATGTTCTTTGTAAATGTCAAATGCACTCTCAAACGTCAAACTGAAATTTAAGATGCACTGGCAAACTATGCCTTGCACTCACTGATTTTAAGCAAACACAAAATATCTTTAACTTTTGTTTCAAGTGCCAAATGTATTTACACTGCATGTAATATTTTAACCATATCCTATAACTGGCAATCTTGATGAGCATATACTCACTAATGTGCATTTAATGGTTTTTAATTACCATGGAGACCCATTGTGGGAGTATATGCAGAGATCAAATGACAAATGGATGGAAAGCAAGACAATTTCTGGAGTATCATAAGGAAAGTAAGGGGTTAAATGGAAAAAAAAATAGATAAAGTGCAGCTCGGACAGCTCTCTTCCTTACAGCCATTAATAGATAACATTACATAAAAACTGCGGAAGCTGGGGCAGGATCTGTAGTCTAACAACAAATGCACATATCCCTCCTGGAACAGATTAAAACTGATGGAATGCAGGAATTCGACTATGACTTTCTCCAGATCTACACTAACTTCATTTGTAACGACAACATGTTTAGAAAATTTTAAAGAAATTTGAAAAAAGTAACTCTGTTATTCCAAGCATTTCACTGCAAACTGTACAGTGTATTTACTGTGCATGTGAAAGATGCAAAGATTTGATGCAAAGATTTGATTAGACAGTCTGCTCAGATGAGGCTTTTTACAGGTCAAAGCAAGTTTTAAAAAGCATTTAATCATTTAAATGTAGTTCTAATTTGTAAACATGTAAACATGTTTGTGCAGTGTTGATGCCAGTCAGTGAGACAGTCAATGGCATGGTCACTGTAGTGCAGTGTAAGTGATGTGGTGATGGAGAGTCTACTGTGTGTATATGTTAATGTTCCGTTGTCCTCGTCCCAGTCCCCATTTAGGGCATCGATGGCCACCTCCTCATTCTCTTTGTGTTTGGCATAAGGGTTTGAAGTGCTTTCTTATGGTAACAAAGAGACCAGTCCATTGCTGGGATTCAAACCTTTGTCCTGTCTATTATTCCCTCCTGTTTTGCTGAGTAGTTTACAAAGAGCATTTTAACATAAATACCCCTCTCAGTATCCAGATGTGTGAGTCATGTGTGGAGAATGTGGGTGATGGCATCAACTGTGGAGCAGTTTGGATGGTACACGAACTGGAGTGGGTCCAAGTGGCAAGGATGTCCTTATAAGTGTTGGGTGGGATGTAAACAGTGCAAGCAATGACTGAGGTAAATTCCAGAGAAAGAAAAAATGAACAAAGCTTCAGGCACAGCAGTTCCAGGTTTTGTGTGCAGGAGCATGTGAGGGGCACAACATTAGCACCACTAGTTGTTATGTAATTAGAAGAACCTGGCCGGCTGGAAGGTGTGGTCAGGAACCACCGAGTTCATGTCTTGGGTTAGCAGTGGAGGTTGCGGTCCCGAATGTGTGTCTGGAACTTGATTCTTGCCCGGAGGTCATTGAGTTTTCTGTCCAGAGACTGGATGTTGGCCAAAAGAACACTAGACAAAAGTACTTTATGTGTTCTGGCCCTAAATCTGTCCCTGATCCTGGCTCGCTTTACTTGGTGTTGCTCCTTACGAAGTGTGTCATCCTGTCCTTTGTTCTCCTTCAGGAATTCTCTCAGCCAGCTTGAATCCTGGTTCAGCTGGATTGATCCTGGTTTACAAGTAAGTGAATTGTATATTAACAAAAAGAAGGGTATCTTAGTCATATTTAATTCTAGTCATCCATACATCGAAACTTCACGCAGATTGGGATTCAAACTGGAAATCCCTAGTGCTGAGAGGTGAACGTCTTAACCACTAAGTCACCATGCCGCCCCTAATTCTAGTCATTGGGAAAAAAAAGTTTAGAACTCTAAAATTAATTAAAAAAAGACAGAGTGTGCACAGAGTAGTTGTGACAGCGACTGAACACAGTGGTGCCATTTTGAAAATTTTAATATGCAGTGTAAAGTTGGCTATTTAACACTTAAATAAACAACGTAAAATATTGAAAATGTTGTTATAGGGACTAAGAATGGTTGATGCTATCCAAGTTTAAAAGGAACACAGTTTTAACTAAATATCCCTGAATATCATTATTATAAACTGAGAAAAGCAGTTTAATCCTTACATTTACATCCCATTAAAACTTTTTTGTTTCATTTATCTTAAACTTATTTGTTTCAAAGTAACTCACATGTATTATTATTTATTATGATTATTGTTCTTTATAGACAATTTGCATTTTACAAAACACGTATTAATTCTTTATGGGATGAGCAAGCATGGTATTTAGGTACACGTCTCTTAATCATGTGAGCAATGACTTCTCTCAGTATAAATTTACTCATTTTACTGGACTGTGTTGGTTCCTTTTTTCAGGAACCTTTGGGTTTGTCAGTCTGCACCATCACTTACAATTCAGTCAATTCTCTTATTGGTATTACTTTAGGAGCATAACATTGAATAGATCAGACAAGTCTATGAGATTCAAAATCCATTTGAATCCATTTTACAGTTTATTATAATCTGAATGTTTTAGCATATATTTTACATATATTTTAACCACATAATGACCTAATAAAAATATCTTACAAATATTTCCCAGGGATGTAATGAAAGAACACGCATAAGTATGTATGAAATTAAAACTGTTCCCATAATTCTACAGAAGTAAACAGATGTAAGCGTGTACATGCATGAGATAAGTTTGTCCAGGTGAAATATTTGGCAGGGCTAGTAAAAGAAGAAATAGTTTAAATTCACAAAAGATAAGAAATTTCATTAAGTAAAGCAAGACATAAATATATAAGAATGTGAATTCTTATTGTGGGCAATTTTGCCTAACAATACTTGAAAAATGTATATCCCTGGAGGTAGTCAACATTTTTTCACTTACAAAGTTGTTTTGTTTTTTTGGTATTATTGCTTTTATTATCCACAATATTTTTTTATTACTGGTCACAATTACAGTATTTATGTTACACATTCACACACACAGGTATGCAGGATTGCATTGTCAGTCTCTTTTTTATGCCTTCAGGTCTCACTGCACACCGGAGGAGAGATAATTACACACAAAAATAAATAGCAGGTGTTAACATCTACTTGATCTGCCTCTTGTCCCTGCCTTCTGTTTACAGGCACTGCCCTATTACACCACAGAATTTTATTGGGATTTATGTGAAAAAACAAGGCAGTAATTCATTGTAAAGTAAAAAGAAAATTATATATTCAATTTTCTTTTTAAAGGAAATCTGAACAGTGTGATGTACATTTGTTTTAACCTCCACTGAGTCAATAATTTTAAGGACACAATTTGGTGCAATTACATTTGCAAGTCCTTTGGGGTATGTTAATACCTAATACCAGCTGTACACATCTGGAGGCTGAATTTTTTTAAGCCTTTCCACAGATTTTAAATGGTATTTCAGCCTGGACTTACTTTCTAACACATGGAAATGCTTTGAACATTAATCATTTCAATGTAACTCTGACTGTATGTTTAGGTTCATTATCCTACTGGAAGGTAAACCTCTGCCCCAGTCTTTTGTAGCACCCAACAGGTTTTCCTTCAGGATTACTCTATATGTAGCCCTCTCTTTAGTTCAGTTAAGGTGTATTGCCATGACCTGATAGGTTTGGAGTTTATGCCACACAGGATTTTTATGATGCTTTTTGGTCACTGATGTTCTCTAACAAATCTCAGAGAGCTTCACTGAACAGCTATATTTAGACTAAGATTATTTTTTAAAATTATTAGCTAATGTTATTTAGGTTTGGCACGGTGGCTTAGTGGTTAGCACATTCGCTTCTCAGCACTAGGGATTCCCGGTTCAAATCCCTATCTGGGTGGAGTTTCCATGTTCTCCCCGTGTCTGCGTGGGTTTCCTCCGGGTTCTCCGGTTTCCTCCCACAGTCCAAAAACATGGATGAAGTCAATTGAGTTCTCCAATTTGCCCCATATAGAGTCTGTATGTGTGCGTGTCTGTGTGAGTGAGTGTGTGCCCAGCGATAGGTTGGCACCCTGTCCTGAGTTTATCTGCCCAGCGCCCGAAACATTCTCCCTTGGATGGGCATGGGGAACCCCACCGCGACCCTAATATAGGATAAAGCGGAATATAATGAATGAATGAATGTTATTTAGGTTTATTGAAGTACAGTGACTAAATACAAATGCACACCACCACACTTTCCAGATTGCAATTTCCCAACAAAAAAATCCTAAAAAAAATGCACTGTATTTTTATATATTTGAAGATGATGGAACGTGAGTAGACATGTTTTAGTGCATTATGTCATGCTACCTATTGAGTTATATGAACCAGATCTATTAATATGATTTAACTTTTTCTGGCACCTTCATTTTTGAGTAAGACTGCTTTTAAAGGCTTAGGTATAATGACATGAAAGGAGACACAATAAAGTAAACACATTAATCTTGGCTTTTATCTGGATGTAGTCAACCAAGCTGGAATAACTAATGAGGAGCATCAACAATTTTTCTTGATGCTAGCCTTCAAGACATTGTCACCTACTCATTAGCGGAGGCACCCTTATACCCAAATGCATTCAGGAACACAGCATGCAGCTAATAGATCAGCTCCAATGACAAGTAAACTTATAAAAAAAAAACTAAATAGGTCTTCTAGCTAAATTAAAAACTGCTTGATTATGCATGACTCATAGATCTCTCAAGTAGCTGGCCCTGTAAACCAATAGATTATCCATCCATCCATTATCTTCTGCTTTATCCTCTATTAGGGTCGCGGTGGAGTTCCCCATGCCCATCCAGGGGAGAACATCTCGGGCGCTGGGCAGATACACCCAGGACAGGGTGCCAATCCATCGCTGGATACACACTCACTCACACAAACACACTCTATATGGGGCAATTGACTTGATCCATGTTTTTGTACTGTGGGAGGAAACCGGAGAACCCGGAGGAAACCCACGCAGTCACGGGGAGAACATGGAAACTCCACCCAGATGGGGATTCGAACCGGGAATCCCTATTGCTGAGAGGCGAACATGCTAACCACTTAGCCACCGTGCCGCCCAATATATTATTTTAGTTTTAAATGTTTAGACTAATTCGGGCATTTATTTTAAACAATAATTCTCATGACATGATGATATTCAACAATGAATTGAAATTTGCCAAACACTTGCTCTGTGGTTGAATGCAATGTGAAACTTTAAGATGCTTTTTATGTTTTTGAACTACTCTGTGATTTATTCTGTGTTCCATCACCACTGTGTTGTGTTTGAATTGTAAGTGTGCTATATAGTATATTGCCAAATGATTGCTTAAACATATTTTAATAATGAAACAAATTCTAGTAAGCTAGACTAGTTATACAGTTATGAGCAAAATAATAGGTGGTGACACTAAAAAAAATGTTCAATTGATTGGAGGCATGTGGAGTAAGGGCATGACCATGAGTCTGCAGACAGGAGGCAGGCACTGGAAAGGATCCACCGGAATGGATCAGGTAAATTGTGGCACATGTCTGCATTTGAGTAATCTAAGTATCTCTTCTGCTGTTTCCAGTTAAAAAAGGGCCGGATACAGAAAAAAGAGGAGAGCAAGAACGACTGTGACAAAGCTCTGCAGCCTGAGTCATGGGACGAGGAAAGACGAGCAAAACCCAGTGATTTGGTGTATTGATTGATGAGTCCACCTGTTTCCTCCATCCAGACCCCTCGCTTCCATGCAATAAGAGTAGAACCAGGACCTTTTGGCTTTGTGGGCTGCTCTGCAGCATCACCAGGTAGAGGACTGGCTGGTGCTGCACAATCTGCTCCGAACAGCGGGGATTCCAGCGAACACGCCGGCAGCAACAGCCAGGCCAGACCCTATGCTGATCAAGATGGGACCGCTGGGCGACACCAAAGCATACCTGTCGCTGTTTGAGTGGTCCGCCGAGGCATGGAACTGACCACAGAACCCATGGGTGGCGCAGCTGCTACCCTATTGTCCAGGGAGCAGGCTGCTCAGGGCCTTTTCCCCGCTGACATGCTGGAGTACCCCACCCTCTGATGGGAAATCCTTCAACGAGCCGGCCGGACACCGGAGCAAAACAGACAGTGCTTCTGCTGACTGCGGTTCACCGAGTTCGGCTAACTGTTTGTGTTCGCCCATCAACTGTCCATAGGTGGCTGCAATGCAAGGGAATAAACGCCGAGGCAGTGATCGATCTGACAGTTAATCGACCAGCTGTCGGGGATTTCCCATTGGAGCAGACATTGGTCACACTTTTTACCAAGTGAAAATGATTGATGGTCAGAAGCTGGGCCCTAGCCCAACGTCTTTTCTTCATTTTTTGTTTATAAACGATCAGATCTACTGAGTGACACAGGACACTCTAACACAGGAAATTGTCCACCAGTTGATGATTCCCAAAAGTTGTCGAGAAATGTTTTTCCAGGCAGCACATTCCAACCCAACGATGGCACACTAAGGGCAAAAAAAGACACTTCACCGCCTCTTGGCCCGGGCATTCATGCGGATGTGTGTCGGTGGTGTGTGGCATGCCAGGAATGTGAGGTTGTAAACCCATCCTCAATTACAAAAGCCCTATTGAGGCACCTCTTACCGTCTGAGTTCTTTCCTCTGTCCGGTCATACCAATCTTATAGTACATCACATTGAGAAGTTTGCTGCATACCCCATGCCTCACGTTGACGAACTGCTTGATCGGTTGGACACTTCTCATTTGTATTCGACACTGGATTTAATAAAGGGATATTAGCAGATCCCCTTAACTCCAATGTTTGAGAATAAACTGGCCTTCTCTACCCATACATTTCTCACATATATGTGACACTTCCGTTTGGGGCCCCTGCCACGTTCCAGCATTTAATGGACCTGAATGACATTATAATTTATAGTAATGACTGGCAGCACACGCACCATCTGAGAGCCGTTTTAAGAACACTGCGGTGTGTGGGGTTAATGGTCAACCCTCTTAAGTGCCCAATTGATTGGGTGATAGTACAGTATCTGCCCCAGATCTGGTCCAGTGGACAGAACAGTCCAAATAAGCCTTCACCGAAATCAAAACAGTACTTTGATGTGGTGACCAGATTATGCAATCTCCTGACTTCACTCTCCCCTTTGTTTTGCAGACTGATGCATTGGACAGGGGGCTTGGTGCAGTCTTATGCCAAATGGTGGAGGGGGAGGAATGCTTGGTGCGCTACATCAGCCGGAAGCTTTTCGGATGGGAGTGTGGCTACAGCACCATTAAGAAGTAATGTCTGGCCATCAAGTAGGTGATTCTCATGCTCCGCTGCTATTTACTGGGTTGGGCATTCACCCTGTGTTTGGTCACGTCGTTCTCCAGGGGCTCCACTGCATGAAGGATATCAAATCAATGCCCGTATCACTGATTGGTATTTAGGACATCAATCAATCAAGGACACAGATGTTCGTGGCCGACTTCCTCTCTCACTATGGGGTTGGAGGTGGACCGGCCTCAGGGCTGGACACAGCCCAACCTGAGAACAAGTAAAATGCGGTGCAAGGGCATGATGGGCAGAGTCTGCAGATGGGAGGCAGGCACAGGAATGCGGAACAGGTAATTGGTGGTACCTCTCTGCAGTTGGGGGAGCTAAGTATTTCTCCTGCTCTTTCCAGTGAAAAGAGGCCGGAAGCAGAAAAACGAGAGCAAGGAGAGAGAGAGACTGGGACAAAGTTGTGCAGCCTGCGTCGTGGGAAGCTACTTTTCATTTCCCACCCACCTGTTTCTTCCAGCCACACTCTGGAACTCATTATACGGCATTTAATGCACCTGCCAGTGGCTTTGCTGATGAACATTTGTAGTGTTTACAAGACATCTCATGGCATGGGAAGAATTATTCTGAGCAGCAGGAATGCGAGGCAATGGCAGTGACATCAGCCCACTGATTAAATGTACGTTTATTACATTTTAAAATGTAATATATTTTTATGTTTGAAAAAATTTTAAACCCAGAGAGCATGCTCAACTTCAGTGTGGATGATGTCAAGACAGCAGAGTTTCCAGCTGTTGTAACGGAGGAAGATGCCAGGCTCAAGATGTGGAGATTGTTGAACAATGGAATGTAAGTCTTCTTTGCTGGATGACGTGAAAATGGCAACACACTGGAGAGCAGATGCCAGAAACTCGCAGGCAGACGGAGATGCATGAAGGCAGGAAGATGTTGATTTTTTCCCCCTCACTCTGTGGCATATTGCACACTCCAAGACACCCTACTTCACCCAGCCCTAAGCCTGTCTTTGGCATCCTAAATTAGTAGAGGGTGTGGGTGGTAGAAGGGGTAGGTGTGCAGCGACGATGAGGGGGGGGGACCCTGCTGACGAATGTGTGTAGCATTTATAAGCTGTAACATCTCATGCCCTGGAGGGAGGAATTATTAAGCAGCCATGAATGTAAGGTGACGTTACATTAACCAGCAGATGGATTTAATGTGTTTAAACACTGATTGAAATCTGTAAATAATGCCTGGTTTGAAATCTCAGTGTCACAATGTAATTTTGTACAAGACCTTTATTCAATATATATTGACTAGGTTGTGCAAGGCATTCATTCTGTAAGGAAACAAAGTTGTTGCTTTTATGGCAAGTGATGCAGAAAAACATGTGCTATCATACCCGTTGACCCATTGATTCTGCATGCATCGCATAAAGTGTTTGCAATTCTTAATTATATTCGAACACAGCAAATGACTGCACAACAGCATTTGGGTAACAAGGTCATTTTATGTGCAACTTAGAATTTGATTCTTAATCCCAACTCACCAGCAGTGCATTTAGGCTATATTCTGTTTGCAGATGATTGGCTACATAGTCATTTTAAGACTGTTTAGACAATAATGCATACATCATCAAGCATTGCTTACAGCTTAAATTTGTTCCGTAATAGTAATGGTTAAGGGACATAGAATTTTTATCTTAAGGCTCATGAAATCACAAAGTAGATTGCTGATTATGCATTACCTTTGCCCCATGCTACATACTAGCAAATTTACAAATGTTTTTCACATTTAAAGAAAGTAGTGCAAGGTCATAATTAAGAATCATTTGTGACTGGGTGATTGAGTCAGAAAATCAAGTCAGGTAATATGGCACATGTGCTGGTTGTCTGTGTATAATTGCCTTTTTGTTCTGATTGCAGTGAGCAGTGGAGATAGTAAGAGTTTTAACAGTTGAACCTGAAATGGACAGACTTTTGAAGAATTATTTTATAGAGTTTATAGCTGAAAAGCCATTGTATGCAATTTAGTGTGTCAAATAAAGTCTGTTTTCAGTATAAATTCTGCTTTAAAAAATTTTGTTTTTAATATACACTAACTAAGATCTGTCACAGATGTGCCAAAACTTGGTATTTTGATAACTTATATGTAGTCATAGAATCTTTACCAGTGAAATATATCATTCTAACCAAGCAGGCATGCAACTGGACCACTGCAAGTGCTGTGTGCTGAGCAAGAGTGGTGGTTTCAGTGCAGACAGAAGATTAGTGTTGTGAAGAGTAGTCTAAAGAACAATTACTTTAGTCGACTTTCAATCTACAGCAGTTTTTTGCAGTGGGGAAGTCACACTCAACCCTCAGAACCAGAACAAGAGGCAATTGCAGCAACTCTTACTCTGGTCGACAGTTCATTTTTACTTAACAAACTAGAGAACAAATGTGATATCAGAGGCATTGACCATAAGGAACTGACCCCCCCCCCCCCTTATTTTAAGCAGGTAATTATAAAAAAAAACTGAGTACTGAGTTACACAAACAAGCCTTTGTGGATGTTTTTGCTTGTTTTATAATGGGGCATAGAATGGTAAAACCATGGCAGTTATAAACATGAAATGCATAGTCCTATGCAAACAAAAAACATGTAACACAAGCCATAATTTATTTTATTTAAAAAAAAAAAACAATGTAATGGGCGGCACGGTGGCTTAGTGGTTAGCAGGTTCGCCTCTCAGTGCTAGGGATTCCCGGTTCGAATCCCCATCTGGGTGGAGTTTCCATGTTCTCCCCGTGTCTGCGTGGGTTTCCTCCGGGTTCTCCGGTTTCCTCCCACAGTCCAAAAACATGGATCAAGTCAATTGAATTCTCCAAATTGCCCCCTATAGAGTGTGTTTGTGTGAGTGAGTGTGTGCCCAGCGATGGATTGGCGCCCTGTCCTGGGACAATCTGCCCAGCGCCCGAGACGTTCTCCCCTGGATGGGCATGGGGAACCCCACCGCGACCCTAATAGAGGATAAGCGGGAGATAATTAATGAATGAATGAACAATGAAATGGCTTAGTGGTTAGCACGTTCACCTCTCAGCGCTAGGGATTCCTGGTTGAAATCCCAATCTGGGTGGAGTTTCCATGTTCTCCCTGTGTCTGCGTGGGTTTCCCCGGGTTCTCTGGTTTCCTCCCACAGTCCAAAAACTTGGATCATCATGGACCCACTCACACTTGCGCCATGCAAAAAATGAAGTTTGTGGACATGTTCTACAATGACAAAACACTTTTCCAGTAATCCTGTGATTTGTCCATATCATCTTTAGCAAACTGCAATTATTATTAAAATGTATTTATTCTTGTTAGTATTCATTTTAGTAGTAGTAGTGGCAGTATTGAACCTAGTCATTGGGGTGTCCATATTAGAGCACTTATATAAAATAAAAATATTTAAAAAAAAAAGAAATATATGTATATTTACACACACACACACACACACACACACACATATATATATATTATATATATATTTATATATATATATATATATATATATATATATATATATATATATATATATATATATATATATATATATATATATATATTCATTCACTCATTCATTATCTTCCGTTTTATCCTATATTATTTTTTTTTAATATAACTCATTTCAATAAATATACTTTTTTACATTAAAAACGTAGCATTTGCTTGCATATAGCAATATAGGAATTGCTATTAACCAACCACTTATTTAATTGGATCCATTGAATTATATAGAAAAATGGACATGACAGGTTACATATTTAATAAACTTTAAATGTAATAGAAATATGTTTGTAAAACTATCATTTATTTTCATCATTAAAGTCATGATAAGGCCTGATGTTTTAAATATGGGCATAATAGGGACTACCAAATGATGTATAACTTGAGCAACAACAGTTTATAGCTGTAAATTATAACATGCATGATGGCTTAGTGGTTAGTACATTTGCCTCCCAGCACTGGGGATTCAGGTTCAAATCCCAAGCTAGGTTGTTCTACCCATATCTGTGTGCTTTCCTCTGGGTTCTCTAGTTTCCTCCTAATGTCAAAACGAAATGGATTCAAGGTAAATTGAATGCTGTAAATTGCTCGATATACAGTAGTGTAGGCGGCACGGTGGCTTAGTGGTTAGCATGTTCGCCTCTCAGCACTAGGGATTCCCGGTTCAAATCCCTATCTGGGTGGAGTTTCCATGTTCTCCACGTGTCTGCGTGGGTTTCCTCCGGGTTCTCAGGTTTGCTCCCACAGTCCAAAAGCATGGATCAAGTCAATTGAGTTCTCCAAATTGCCCCATATAGAGTGTGTATGCGTGTGTGTCTGTGGGAGTGAGTGTGTGCCCAGCGATAGATTGGCGCCCTGTCTTGGGTGTATCTGCCCAGCGCCCAAAACTTTCTCCCCTGGATGGGCATGGGGAACCCCACCAGGACCCCTGATATATGCTAAAGTGGAAGATAATGAATGAATGAATGAATACAGTAGTGTGTGTCTGGGTGAGTAAGTGTGCCCAATGATGAGCCAAAGCTTAAATTTAGCCACCAGCTTTGCCTCCAGTTCTTTCTCAACAATGGCCAATGTGATTTCCCCTGCAGAGGCTGATGCATCCCTACCTGCAGAGAAATGACAAAAGTTTTTTTTTAATCATTTTTTTAACAGACAAAGACCGTCGTATAGGATAAAGCAGAAGATTATGGATGGATCGATGTTCAATTTTTTTTTTCTTTGTTGGCCTTGGATTAATGTACAGCTGTTTTGTCACAATTCTATATTGTCTGAAACATATAAATTAAATTCAATTGAAGAAACTGAACGTGCCAAAAAACTTTAGGCTTGTTCGACATAACCTCACACTGTGCCAACCAATTGCTGCCTGACTTGATACTTAGCATTCAAGTGTTTTTACATTGTCACATGTTGTTAAAATCTTAAGAGTACTAAGTAGCTGCAGATTTCAATGTCAGAGTCTGCAGTTGCTCTCCAGGGGCTGCAAAAACAAAAACACAGCTTGGAGATAACAGAACCTAATTTTTACTAATCAGACACTCTGCTAACACCTAATGATAATTGTCTAAAGTGGTAATCTTCATCTATAGTAAAAGTCAAATAATAATGTCATGCTGTTCAATAGAACGAAAGTTTATTTTTGTGAAAATTATGTTTAAATTGATACATCAATAAGTAGACGATTGTGATACTTTACTTTTAACCTATACAAAAAAGAAAGAAAAAAAACACTAAGCTTAGCATAAACTTTAACAATTATTTTAAAAGTGCAGGGTGGGTAATTAAATGCATTTTAAAATATTTATGTAGCATGTACACAACACATTTCCATTTCCATTTAATGCTAACTGTCACAGTTTTTGTCTATTTTTTGCTTTATACAACACTTCAGTCCATTATCCCTGTTGTCAGATGCTGCTTTTCATGATGCATTATGCATGTTCAGTAGGAGACAAATCTGAAATACAGGAAAGCCAGTCAAGCTCACTATGTCTACAAACCAAGCTGTTGTAATTAATTCAGACTGAATCATGGCACCTTTTTTCTTTTCTTGAAATGATGTTGTCTTGATGACAGCATGTTTTTTTCAGAATTGTTTAAGCTTAGGCATCTGCATCTATGGTACCTTAACTTATATAAAGATTACTTATGACACAGATGCATTGCCATACTGGCTGTTGCTTTTTGCACTTTATATTGGTAACTGTAATGATTGGATTGGATAGAGATTATGTGCAAGGTTTTTGATATAACACAATGAAGTACTATTGATGACTCTAAAGCAATAATACAATATCCAAGTCAATAATTAGAACTGGATACATGTTAAACTATTTCAAACTAGAAAAACAATAAAATGCCACTACGAATTGTTCTAATATGTCAAAAAGGACACTGAGGTAAGAAGGATGCAAGTATTCTAACAGCCCTGAGCTGAATAATAAGATTCAGGTGGACAGTTAGTATTCAGGTGAGGGAACCCTCTTACACCACAACCTGGATTCCTATGTTTATGGCAATAACAACCTTGGTGGTCTTTTTAATCTAAGACACAGATTTCAATGTTCTTTTATTCCTGAGAAAATTTATCTGATAATAGAACACATTTACACTCTTAGTCCATCTAATATGACTTTGGGCCCAAAAAACTCAGATACGGTTTCTACTTAATAGCATAATATAATAAGTTATATTAGTCAATCCAGAGCTCCTCAGAGTTTAGAAGAGTGCGTACAGGCAGAATATGCCCATACAGGTACTACTCGCCCGCCTCGTCATCTGAGATCTCGATGATATCAAGACCTTCCTCCGCACAGAGCGACTCATACCCACTCCTCCATATTAACTCATCATCGGAGTCGTACCACTCCAACGTAGCCATAAGCTCAGGTGAGCGGTTGCGGCGAATCAATGCACTCGCGGAAGACGGAAAGCTCCGCGAGTACACGGGTCCCCGCAAAAACAATACAAAAGAGAGCTTACCTGGGCTCTGAACTCCCCAAATTTTTAGGCACGTCGTTCTGTCACCTCGCTTACTTAACATGGAACGGCTGCGCAGCGTAATGCGCAGAGCCGAAGTGCCTGAACGCGCTGAAGGGAGTTCAGACACACCAGATAGCGTAAAAGGGGAATTTATTAAGTAAAGGTGTAAGAACACCAAACACGAAAGGTAACACACAAACGAGATGACATGGAAACAACGACGTGCCCAGTGGAAGGGGAACACAGAACCTAAATACAGAAACCCGATCACGTGCACCAAAACAAACCAATCACCCAACAGAGTAAATAACTACACTAATGAGGGACAGGTGCCCTAGGCACTTGTAAAATGGAGGCTGAAACAAAAACATTTTTCAAACATTCTGCTTACTCAACTTCAATTTATAATGAGGAGTTAAAATATTCAGAATATGCATTTACATTTTATTTTATTTTTTTATTTAATTTTTATGCAGATGCATTGTTAGCATCATCATTCCTCAAAATTATACAACTGTATATTTGTGTGTTTGAAACTTCTAGATATTAATAATTATCTTTGACATGTTTGACACTGATTATTGTTAAATCATATTCAGGTATTTTTTTTTTTATAAATTACACTGTATAATATTTATATTTAAAAATTTATATTTAAATATTTAATTTATTTTGTATTGCAATAATAATAAACCACTTACTTAGTCATACCTGTGGCTGTAACTCGACTGATTATAGAATTTTTTTAGGTGCTTTAAAGTTGTCATATTTGGAATTCAGTAACACTGATGGAGTGATAATTACAATAATTTGTACAGCTGAATATGAATCATCTTGGTCAATCAGTGGGTACACGGATGTTGGCAATGAGCAATAAAACTCTTGAACATTGACTTGTTAAAAATGCACTGGCAATAGGATTTGAGGGAATTAGATGTTGCATGTTCAATGACTACTGCAGGAGCCTGTCTCTAAACTGGTGAATAAACATCATTGTTAATTAATGTGGCATCTGTCATGAGGGTATCACATGGCAGCTGTGATTATACCTCTTCTGTGACAGTTTTTAGACAACATGGCTCCTGTGAGTACTGGACTTAACTGCTTAAGGTAGAAAATCACAAGAGGCAAAAATATCAAAACATACTTGAAAAAACATTTCAAGTGCCAATTATACCTCTTAACGCATGAATCCAAATTCACTGGTTTGAAGGCAGCAATATATGTAAATCCTTGTGTGAACTGGAAGCACAGATTGATGAACCAACAGTGAGCTGTTTAAAGAGAATACTTAATTAATATTCAGTACTGGGTGATTAATTAACATCAGGTGCATCTGCCAACTATTTTCTTTGTTTAAAGATTTTATGTTGAAGGAAATGTGTAGTCATTTGGAAATATGTACGTAGTGAAGTATTATAAAGTATTATAAATTATAAAGGAGAGCAAGGATGTGTGTGTGTGTGTGTGTGTGTGTGTGTGTGTGTGTGTGTGTGTGTGTGTGTGTGCGTGTAATTGTTTAGGTCGCAATTGCAGGCTGTACTCATTGAGTTTGTCTAGCCTCAGATATGTCTGAAGCTGATGGAGCGATATACTTCATGCTTGCCATCAACTCGAGTGCATGGTTCATTAGTCTGGGTACTGAATAAAAGAACTGCTGCATCAAACAGCCATTGGCATTCTAATAGATGAATAAACTTACTAATACACGCGTAGGTAGATTTGCTGGGTCTGTTTTCAGAATTAATTAGCAAATACAGGTATATCCAGTTAATAAATGTTACATAGGAACTGAAATGCAAATATGGTGCCAAACCTCACTTTTATTTATTTAATATGTACTTATAGTACTTCTGTGTAAAAGTGCACAATTTGCTGATTCCTTTTTCAGATTTTATAAAAAGTGTACTTGTATTAAATTCTATTTTTCTTCATAAAGAGATATGTTCATACACTGCAAAAACTGAAATCTTCAAATCTTTAAAAAAAAAATTTACAAATTTTGTTTTCGAGTTAAATGGATTTCTAAGGTAAGACAGATAATCTGGTATTAAAGTTTTATTTTATTTTAAGAAATATCTACAGTATAAATTTACTCTCTATATTATAAGATTTAACTTTAAAAAAATATATTTGTGTTTATTTTTCTTATTTTATGACATCATTTTTGCAGTGTGGCTTTAACTTTTTCTGTTTGTGTAAATTATATTTTGCTTCATGTGATTTTTTTTACATTCTTTTGTGTGGTGTCTAATTCCAATAACTGATCCTGTTCCCTTTCATCATTTCCTTGTGTTTTATTCTATGTGTTCAGGTTTTAGCTGCAGGTCGTAAGTTTTTGAATTTTATTAGTTTATATCTAGTTAGTATCTTATTTTATTTTAAATGCTTATTAAGCATGTGCCATCTGTGCTGTAACATGCACCATAATAGGCATGATGGATGGTGCAGGTAATACTGTATTTCACAAATGCTCCCTCAAGCAGCACTTCCACTACACCTGGTGGTGTTTCTGTGGGTGGTCTCGCACAGACTCGGTCTCGCTCCAGGTATTCTTATTCCGGTTTCCGGTTTTTGTTCACCTCCCACTTCCTTTCCTTCTATATCAGTCCTTCCTTCGTTCCTGTTCGTCGCGTTGGTTCTTGTTACCTGACTCTCCATTGTGTGATTCCTGTTTCAGGATTTAGCGCTCTGCTGTATCGTTTGCTCTCCGTCTTGACGGCATCTGTGATCATCTTCATCGCGGGTTGCAGCGTCAGTCTACTGGTGTCTGGCCAGCCTGCCTCCTTTTTGTGTTTGTGTTTTGTTTTTGTTTTGCATTGTTTATTTTGGAGGTCTCTTTTTGTCCATTAAATATCATTTTGCATTAAACGTTGGAGTACGTTTGTTTGCTTACTACGCACGCACCACTTTCATGACAGTAACCAACGCCAGCTATGGATCCGGCTAATTCCACGGACTCGTCCCTTGCCCTACGTGAGCAAGGACATTTTTTGGGGAGCTTCGGCAGGAGATCAGTGAGCTTACTCGCGCTATGATTGAGCACATAGCTTGGACCAAGAGAAAAAAAAAAAATATATATCCCTTCAGCCTTCTGGTGGCCTGACCCGGAGAACGAGGTGTGGGGTGCGGCCTCTGGTGCGCGGGCTGGGCGGCGTGCAGCTCCTGGTGCTCGGGCTGGGCGGCGTGCGGCCCATGGTGAACGAGCTGGGCAGCGTGCGGCCCCTGGTGAATGGGCTGGGCGGCGTGCGGCCCCTGGTGGACGGGCTGGGCGGCGTGCGGCGGGTTCGCACGCTGGTTGGGGTCCTCCGCCCTCCTTGAGCCAGGCTTGGCAGGCGCCTTCTGGTGGCCTGACCCAGAGAACGAGGCATGGCGTGCAGCCCCTGGTTCTCAGGCTGGGCTGCGAGCGGCCCCTGGTGAATGAGCTGGGTGGCGTGCGGCCCCTGGTGAATGAGCTGGGCGGCGTGCGGCCCTTGTGGATGGGCAGGGCAGCGTGCGGCCCCTTGTGGACGGGCTGGGTGGCTTGCGCCGCAGGGACCACAACAGGTGTGCATGTCGGTGGGTCTGTGGCAGGAACGTACGCTGGGGGGACCTCAGCGGGAACGCACGATGGCTGGACCTCGGTGGGTTCGCACGCTGGCTGGACCTCGGCGGGCACGTCCGCTTGGTGGACCTCAGAGGGCACGCACGTTGGGTGCACCTCGGCAGGCACGCGCGCTGGGTGGACCTTGGCGGGCACGCACGCTGGGTGGACCTCGGCGGGCACGCACGCTGGGTGGACCCCGGCAGGCACGCACGCTGGGTGGACCTCGGTGGGCACGCACACTGGAGGCGGTGTGGCAGGGATGGCACACTCGGGGGAGCTGGTGTGTCCAGGCCGGCTTGCCCCCACTGGCATGTGGCTATGACGAGCGCCCTCTGGCCGGTCGGCCCCGTCAGCACCTCCAGTACGCCGTTCGTTCTCCACCTTCGCCTCGGGATCGCCATCCTGCATACAGTAGAGGTACACCCCCACCGCTACACCCAAGAACAGAGCAATCGACGCATCTGACTAGACTTGATTCACCCCATTGATGCCACACTCATCCACAGTAACAGACTCTAGCGGTAATTCAGGTAACTCCCCCTTGCAGCGCGACCCAGGTGCAGCACACCCCGGCTCGATCGCGGATGCTGAGCGTGCATCACATGCAGGCGTACCGTGCTCAGCAGCTGGGCAGCGCGCGCGCTGCGTCTTGGCTCCGCGCGGGTGGCGTGCTCCGCGTCTGGATTTCGTAAGAGGGGGCTTCATAAACTGGACTGGAGCGTCAGTCTAGAACTCCTCAGAGTTAAGGAGGGTTCATATAGGCAGAATATGCCCATACAGGTACGACTCGCCATCGGATCGAGACCGAGATCGAGACCCTCCTCTGTGCAGAGCGACTCATAACCATAACTCCAAATAAACTTATCCTCAAAGTCGTACCACTCCGAAGCCACAGTATTAGAGCTGTATTTGCGGACACGACAGAGGGCGCCGCGAGTACGAGGGTCTACGGCCCCCACAATAAAAATTTTTAAAAAGGCTTACCTGGCTCTGGACTCCCCAAATTGATTGGTAGGCACGTCGCTCTGTCACACTCGCCTACCTCAAACAAAAGCGGCTGCTCATATGAAGCGCAGAGCCGCAGCGCCTTAACGCGCTGAAGGGAGCCAGGCATGCAGGTAGCAGAATAACGGGCTTTATTAAAGGTGTAGGGACACCAAAAACACACAGAGGTACAAACGAGCGAACATAAAACTAAACGTTGTGCCCTGAGGAAGTGGAACACAGGAGATATATATTAAAGGACACCCGACTATGTGCACAAAACAAACCAATGAAAAGAACGAGTTAATTAACTAAACTAACGACCATCAATGAAAGTTAATTAACTCAAAAAACAGAACAGAACAACAGAAGAAAAGCACAACAGGTGCCCTAGGCACCTGTTACAAATATCATACATTGGAAGTTTGACCATGAGATCGAGAGGGCCTTACAGGGTTGTCCAGCTCATTCCCACTGCCTATCTAGATTATTGTTTGTTCCTTTGCCATTCCATACTCGTTTTATCACCTGGGCTCATTCTCTGTTGTGTGCAGGACATCCTGGGGTAGATCAGACTATCCAGCTACTTCACCATAAATACTGGTGGGAATCTTTAAACTCTGACGTTCAGCATGTTTTTTCCTCCTGTTCTATGAAACTTGCAAGACCCCCAAAGTGTTTCTTCCTTGGGCTAAGATTGCTCAAAATTTCCTCCGTCATTCCGTCACTGGGCTGACCCCTTTTCAGTGCGTGTTGGGATTTTAACTGCCATTTGGGCGGTGGGATCCAGAGCCCTCCAATTCACCAGTTGTTGATACATGGTTTAAGTGGAGTAAGAGGATATGGGCACAGGTTCATCAACACGTTGACCATGTCTTGCGGCGCAATAAGTCCTTCGCAGATCCTCTGGTTGCATAACACCTATACTATAGTGCATCAGCATTGACATATACCACTGACTGCAGGCACACCCTACTGAAAATAATTAAAAGGTAAAAGAAAATAAAGGAAGGGGCACCTACTGACCTTGATGTAGGGAAGCTGTGCTGCTAAGACACTAGGGAGAGCTCATGTCCCTCCTATCCTGTCTACGAGCACCACATATTGCACCCCACTCCTAATACAGCCATAGCACTGAACAAAACAAAACAAACAAAATAAAAATAATGAAAACAAACACCTACCAACTCACCCTCGATCAGCTGTGCTGACCATACTCATGCTAAGACACTAGAGAAAGCCACTTATCTCTATTTGCATTTCAAAATGAGCACAAGTGCATATGATGGATCTCTGCATTGTATTGACTAACTAAGCTGTAAAATTATTAGTCATTCACAGGAACTAATATTTGTATGTTTATTAACCATCAATAATTCAATATTTAAAAAGAATGTTTCCACATAATTTTGCTGGTGAAGTATATTAATGTCAGCATTATTTTTGTTAAAAAATGTTGATTCATTCAGATGGATTATTAAGAAGTTGCCTTACAAATAACAATATAAACTGAATTATGCCAGAAATATAATGTATGCATGCATGAGAAGACGTTCCTTTGCAAGTTCATTTTTTAGCTCAAAGTGTCCAATTTACTTAATGAATACCAGTTTGATTTTGATCAGATACTAGGCTGGTTTAATAAGACTTGGAAACCTTGTTTTACGGAAAAAGTTAGAATTCATATGGTCACAACATTGCAAGGTTTATTGTATAGGCTGTGTAGTGGAATTCTTAATACAATTTCTTCAAAATTTAAAAATATTATGGAAAGAATATATATCATAATTAAATATAATCAAATCCAATTTTATAGTTTTTATTCATTCATTCATTATCTTCCGCTTATCCTCTATTAGGGTCGCGGTGGGGTTCCCCATGCCCATCCAGGGGAGAACGTCTCGGGCGCTGGGCAGATAGACCCAGGACAGGGCGCCAATCCATCGCTGGGCACACACTCACTCACACATACACACTCTAAATTGGGCAATTTTGAGAATTCAATTAACTTAATCCATGTTTTTGGACTGTGGGAAGAAACCGGAGAACCCGGAGGAAACCCCCCCCCCCCCCCCCCCCCCCCCCCCCCCCCCCCCCCCCCCCCCCCCCCCCCCCCCCCCCCCCCCCCCCCCCCCCCCCCCCCCCCCCCCCCCCCCCCCTTGCCTAGTTTTTATTATTTTGTAATTAAATAAAATATTTAAACTATAATTTGTCTCTTGTGGTTGGGTCCAGCATGCCTAAGGATTCCATCATGTGACGATATATATATATATATATATATATATATATATATATATATATATATATATATATATATATATATATATATATATATATATATATATATATTAGTTAGGTCTCCTAGCAACGTGTTTATTCATTGCTACGACACAGGTCTTTGAAGTCCCCTATTCACTCATTACATAAATACTATCCTCCATGCACTACTAACTGATTAGCTCATCACTTTTAACTATAGATCTTTTGAGTTTGTGTTAATTACTTGTCATGTAACCATTGCTTATTTTTCATTATAGAAATGACAAATTACATGACACAAAGTTATTGACTGGTTGTTAAATTTCCTCATTTGATGGAATGAATAGATTCTTAATGACTAGACAGGTACAATAAATAAATTATATTTATATTTATAGGTCATCTCATACATGCATTGAATGTGTTTTGTCTTTTGAAATTGATAACTCAATAGACTATGGACAAAATATTTTTAAAGATTTTAACAAAAGTGAACGTGTTTAAATTCCTTACACTTATAAACTTGAGAAATCAGAGAACAGTGTTTTTTCTTATTTCTCATTAAGATGACAGCTGCAGCTTCACAGTTTAACCAAATATATACACAAATTATTTGTTTATTTCACTAAATGAGATGTAAATATTAAAGCTACTCATCACTAGCAGCTATGACTTTCAATAAGTAAACAATTTGCTACACGCCATCAGGAAACTCTGGGAAATGAGACCACTAGTACATCATATTGTTTTTAAGCTGGAGCAAAACAAATTCAATTTGAATGTGTGTGTACGTGTGTGTGAGAGTATATATTTATGTATGAATGTATATCTGTGTGTGTGTGTGTTTATATATATATATATATATATATATATATATATATATATATATATATATATAAACACTGCGGCTTAGTGGATAGCACGTTCGCCTCTCAGCACTAGGGATTCCCGATTCAAATCCCCATCTGGGTGGAGTTTCCATGTTCTCCCCGTGTCCGCGTGTTTTGGTTTCCTCCAGGTTCTCCTGTTTCCTCCCACAGTGCAAAAACATGGATTAAGTCAATTGAGTTCTCCAAATTGCCCCATATAGAGTGTGTTTGTGTGTGTGTCTGTGTGTGTGAGTATGTGCCCAGCGATAGATTGGCGCCCTGTGTTAGGTGTATCTGCCCAGCTCCCGAAACGTTCTCCCCTGGATGGGCATGGGGAATCCCCCCGCCCCCACCCTGCGACCCCAATATAGGATAAAGCGGAAGATAATGAATGAATGAATTAATATATACACACAGATATACAGTATACATTCATACATACACACACACACTGGTACATGTTATTTACAATGAACATACAAGATTATTTTGTTTTTAAGATGGTGCAAAACAAAAGAAAATTGTGCGTGTGTGTGACTGAATATATATATATATATATATATATATATATATATATATATATATATATATATATATATATATATACACAGTATATATAATATATATATATATATATATAGCGGCACGGTGGCTTAGTGGTTAGCACGTGGTCGCCTCTCAGCACTAGGGATTCCTGGTTCGAATCAAGTTCGGTCAAGTTTCCATGTTCTCCTCGCGCCCCGTGGGTTTCCTCCGGATTTTCCGGTTTCCTCCCACAGTCCAAAAACATGGATGAGGGTAAATTGAAAATTTTATTCTCCAAATTGTCCCATGAGTGTCCCTGATTGTCCTCTCCTTGGTGTAACCCAAAATGTTTTTCCATGGATGGGCATGGGGAACACCACAATAAGTCTAGTAAAGGATAAAGCAAAAGATGATGGTCGCAAATGCAGACTAATTAGCTCCAGTCAAAGATGTCATGTTAAAAATGTGATTATAAGAATTATGATTGTACCAAAGACTTTCCTGTACTTGCTTAAATACATGCAATTTATGATGTAAATATATCAATAAATGGGTGGCACGGTGGCTTAGTGGTTAGCACGTTCGCCTCTCAGCGCTAGGGATTCCCGGTTCGAATCCCCATCTGGGTGGAGTTTCCATGTTCTCCCCGTGTCTGCGTGGGTTTCCTCCGGGTTATCCGGTTTCCTCCGACAGTCCAAAAACATGGATCAAGTTAATTGAAATCTCAAAATTGCCCCATATAGAGTGTGTCTGTGTGAGTGACTGTGTGCCCAGCGATGGATTGGCGCCCTGTCCTGGGTCTATCTGCCCAGCGTCCAAGACGTTCTCCCCTGGATGGGCATGGGGAACCCCACCGCGACCCTGATAGAGGATAAGCGGGAGATAATGAATGAATGAATGAATAAATATCAATAAATGATCCTGCAATTGTTGACATTGTTTGTAATTTGTCCAACTCATTTTATATCTAGTCTTATATCCTCTTGGCCTTCACTTTTGCTCTGGGTCTGTATGATGGGAGGGGCTGACTGAGTTGCTGACAGCTCTGACAAGGGAGAGACTGAGAATCATGTTGTTTACAGTGCTCAGCAATATCTCGGTCCACTAATACTGCAGCAAACTGGCATGGCTCAATCTCTTTCTGTATCCCTCACTCCCTCCTTCTTTTTCAAAGCACCTTCTGTGAATGCCTTTAGCAGCATTTGTTATCTTCCTCACTTCGACCCGCTGTGTGTTCTTTCTCTATCTCTTACACACACACACACATACACACACACACTCACACACACACACACAAGCACACACACACTCACACACACTCTCTCTCCTTCTCTTACTCTGTTACCGACTCTCCATCTTGATGGGGAGGAGCAGGTGTAGTCCTGCCTCTCTCTCTCCCTCGCTCTCTGTTCCTGATCCTCCTCTGCTTCACTTTCTCTTCCAGCATCATCAGCAGCAGCATCGGCAGCTGTGTAGGATAGACAGGAGAGCATCATGTTTTTTCACTGACAGCCACTCAGTCCTGGGACACAGAGGGATACAACAAGGATAGACAACATAGAAAGACAAATCTCAATATTTCGACTGGATGGACATTTTGGACGAAAAAGCTGTGATGAAAACCTAATCTTTGGGATTATTATTTTTTCTGGATCTCATTCCAACCTTACCGCTTGTTTGTCACTAGTGCTTTCCCTTCCCCCTTCCTGCTTTTCCTGTTCGCTAATGCTGTGTCCTCCCTCCCTCTGCCTCTTGTTCAGTGGCGGAATGTAGTTGGAGTCTGAGCCTATGCTCGTTTGCTCTGTGCTGGTTGAACAGCAGTGGGACTATAGTCAGATGTTGTTCATGATGGATTAATCCTCCCTTGGATTTAAACAGACAACAAATTCTGACCTTGCTGGCTTTATCATATTCTGCTTGTCACGTAGATGCTATATTTGTTGTACATGAAAACAAAATGCAGAAGAGATTTGCCATTTTCTTGCTTGCTCTGTACAATCAGTATGGATATCTACATGAGTTTTAGATTACAGATTCTAATATGACTATTTGGGATATGCAACGCTGAGTCAGCGGACACTAACAGCATCCGCACCAAACAAGCTGGTTATTAACTGTTGGTTCAGTTGGAAAAGGAAGTTTTTTATCCTGCTACCTATTTCATCATCCTTGTAATTGATATAAGCTTAAGGATATTTTTGACCAATCTATATCTAAATGGCAAGAGGGATTTTGGGGGCGGTAACACAAGGGTGTGCTGCTGCATTGGGTTCTACCAGTCTATGCACCTTCGCACAGTCGCATCTGCTCTCCGCATTCCTTTCCTTTTGCTCCACCCCTCCATCCGACGTCTCCCTATTTTTGTTGCTTATTCTGCTTGTCCTTGGAATCCTGAAATCCACCTGCTCCAAATACATTCTTATCCAGGAATAATAAAAGGATATTACTGTCCTGGATACTGCAAGCCCTGCTTTAATAACCTTTGGATTAATACTTTTTACATAAGATACAGTGAGTAATATTTTATGGCATTTGGTGAGTATTTGTTTGAGTGCATTTTCTGATAGAAGACCTGTTTTGTTTTTCTTTTTTTTTATATCCTGAAGAACAATTAGTAAATACACTTGATGCCATGAGCTGTTCCTCTTCCTTAACTGTACTGTGTCTGCTGAGTGCCTGACCCTGAGATTAACCCTTCTAGTACCAGAAGAAAAATGGGTGAGACTTCTGGTGCTGTGACCACCTCAGGGGTGGTAATCTTGGAGGAGTCTGAGGTTAGTGGAGCTGCTGGGAGACGACATCAGGGTGCAGACCATGCTGGAGCACTTAGGTGTGCTTTTTGGCCTCGACAGCAGACTTGGTTGTGTGTGGTACCTCTCCTCATTGGCTTTGTGGGACTTGGCCTCAGTCTAATGCTGCTTAAATGGATTGTAGTGGGCTCAGTAAAGGACTATGTGCCCACTGACCTTGTAGATGCTAAAGGCATGGGTCAAGATCCCATATTCTTATCCAAGCCAAGCACTCTCCCTAAAAACCCTGACAGCATCACCTCCTCTTCTACCACCACCACTACCACTGTATCCACCATCTCCACCATCACTACAGCTGTAAGGGGTAAAACTCGGACAGGGGCACCGCCAAACTCAAACCACAGAGATGGAGGGTCATCTGACAGTAAAGTAACCAAGAAAAGTGCAACCACTATGGCCTTTGGTACTTCCTCACCTGGCCAGACTTCCACCTCCAGCTTGTTTACGTCCAAACCAACAGTTCTAAATGATTCCAACCGTGAGCATTCAACCACTGAGAGACCTGTCAACACCCCAGCTCGTACCCACATCAGCCACAAAACACGTGAGTCTTAAAGCACTTAAAAACTTTCTTCTGATCTTGACTTTGTTGAGTTTCTTGATGATATTGATTCAATAATATACATTGGCTTAATCCTTGTAAAAAATTGTCATGTGTTGCAGCAATGTCATGTACAGCAATTTGCTGTACATTTATTATATGAGCCATATTTATTCAAATATATTGTCAGCTCTAGTAAACTTTTATTTAGTGCAAAAAAACTTCGATTATCTATCATATCAAACAAACATATTTTAACATTGCTACATGTTTTTATTTAATTTTAATAATTGTTTGTATAATGGAAAAACAAATTGAAGTGGCCTGTACAAAATATATTTTAATTTCATTTTTTCGCAGTACAGTTAAAATGTATTGCTTATAAAAGATTTAACAGGTTTTTTTTTTTTTTTTTTTTATCAAAATAACTTCCCTTTAAAGTAGTAAATATAAGAATATGCATATTTATAATTAGACAGACTGCTATATCAGTAGGGAGTGGCTGTTTTATTTGGGATTGACAGCAACCAAGGCATTTTTTTCAAGAATGATGTAGTGAATTGATTGCAAACTGGCTGCCGACACTGAACATTTAATTTTGTTTTGATGATATAGAGAAAACACAGCTGCAGCAAATAAGTATATTTTTGAATTGTTTACCCATTACAAGGCCTAACATAAAGACAATGATAATGGCAATGAACAGTGCTGAATTAATCAGAGGCAGTTTTAGCTTATTTGATTCAGCTACTGGCAAAAAAAAAAAAAAAAAACATGATAGTTTGATTTGTTACTGAGTTCATTTTTTTATAGTCCTTCGAGATGGAAAAGCATTTATACGATATAAGAATTACAGAATTCCATTTTTTACTTACATTATCAGCATGCAGGTAAAAATAGCAGCTGAGGTTTGGTCAAATTCCCAGATGGGTGCATAATTTCCCTCCTAATGAACATGAAATCACAACCTGTCTTTTGTAATAAAAAGTATTTTAGGGAAATGACAAGCACTGTCAGTCATACAAATTATCATATTTTCCTGATTATTTCAAACACAATTCACTTATGTTAAAAAGCAAGTAGTGTAGTCTCACATAAATGCTTATTTGGTTTCATGAGTGTCATTTTTGACATTATGATGATGCATGGTAAATATAGATGAAGGGTAGACATCTTTCATTTTTAAATATGTGCATTTTTCATCATGGTTAAATTTTCTGTAGTTTAATCAGATCTCAGTTGGCTGTTTACATACAGCTAACATGAGAGTATGGGTTATGAATGCTGGATTATTTTGATTTAGAGACCTTATGCTTGGGTGTTATTGCTCTGATGCAGATAAAAGGATCTCCTTTGGTGTTCATATTGGATCTGAGTGGCACATGGTGGCTGTCCGTGATTCTCTGGCACTCTTTGAGATTAATTTGCTTTCCTAAAGCTTTATCCAGATTAATTTGGCATAATTTACAATAAAAATAGTCGTGCAGTGAGGGATTTAATAGACTGCCTGATTCTGCAAGGCAACTCCATGAAATTAGGATTTTTACTTGTTTTGATATGGCCTTGATCGGAATGTTAGCATATCACAATACTTGAAAGCTTTTCACAACAGATAGTAGTGTTTGTTATTTGACTGTTTGAAATGATTATAGTAAAACTTTGTCTACCTACCTACCACTGTGTGTGTGTGTGTGTGTGTGTGTGTGTGTGTGTGTCTGTGTGTGTGTGTGTGTGTGTGCGTGTGTGTGTGTGTGTGTTATTGTGCTGACAAACTTGTTGCATTTTTTTTTTTTTTGAGAAAATTTCACACCATTGTATTTTGTTTACTTCGCGTAAACTGTTTGAAATGCATTTCTGTATTAGGGTGTCTTTATCTGGATAACTGACCAAAGATACTGTACATCAGAAATGGACAAATCAGTACATTTCATTAGCAATAATTGTCTACCACAATTAATCCATACCAACAAAGTAATCAAAGCAAATAAGTCCAGAAATTTAATTATGTATAAAAAAGTAAATTAAACACACTAACAAGGCATATGCATTACTCAGGTTTCATTTTGGCCCATTCTTTCACAAAATCTGTCTTCAATCCAGCTGTTGTCAGCCTTGAGGGTCATTTCTATGAACTGTGGTCTTCAGTTATTTCCAAAGAGTTTCAATTGGATTCAAGTTGGTGATTGACTTGGCAATTCTAGCAGCTCTTTTGTCTTTCTCTGAAAGCATTTGTGATTTTTATTGACAGTGTGTTTGAAATCTTGTCTCGCAGAAATGTCCACCCTCTTTTGGGTCACCCTCAGATTTATAAAGAATATGTGTTAATTTTTTATTGATCCTGGTATTCAATTATTTAAAGTCAGGCAGTACCATGTCCTGAGAAACTGCCCCACCTCATGATGTTCAAACTTTATCATTGGTATGATGTTTTGAGATAATGTGAAGTGTCCTTCTGGTTGGGTTAGTGATCTTAACTAACCCAACCATATTCTTCCAGTATTTCATAGATTTCATGCTTCATCATGCATTTTCTTTAGAATTGCAGTCTTGCCCAGTGAGCATGAATCGGAGTCATGGCAGCTGAATGTAATATCTATTGTAATATCTATTGTTGTTTTTTATTGTTTTTAACTCTCTATGGGTACTCCTGTACTGTTGGTGAATGTGTTCTGAATGTGTTTTTGTCCCTGTTGTGAGAAATTTTGTAAATAGCTTCTAATTGACACTGGTTCTTTCCACTTCTGGATATTGGCCTATTTACAGGGTTTTAAAAAAAAAAATTATATTGGTCCAAACCAGCTTATAATTATTTGCACTGATATATTGGGGACAGAATAGCTTTTTAAATTCTTATTAAACATCATTTTTTGTAGTGTGAATTAGTGTGCATATGTGCCATGAACAATAAATGCTTGACCTGGTTAATCTCTTAACTTGTGGGTCAGAAGTCAATTAGTTATCATGCCATGCAATATGTAAATATTATATGAATTCAAATATGATTCAGAATCAAAAATTCCTTTAGTTTTTTGTAATTCAGAATAAACATAAATTAGATAGATAGACCCAAGTAGCTGTTTGCACCCCTATTATAATGCACAGTCAACAGTATGTGTAATTGGCAGCTCATTGCACAAGCACACCATAATGTGATCAAAATAAACAAGTTTTCGTTTCAGCTATAAAAAGATGTCAGGTCAAATAGCAGTAAGAATATTTTTTCGGTCACCGTTACCGTTACCAAGCAAGGCCCTTAACCCTCATTAAGGGGTGTGGTAGCTCAGTGATTAGAATGTTGCGCTATCAATCTGAAGGTTGTGGGTTCAAATCCTAGGACCACTGAAGTTACCAATGTGTGTCTTTGAGCAAGGCCCTTAAACCCTCATTGCTCCAGGGATGCTGTGGCCAACCCTGTGCTCTCTATGTAAGTAGATTTGGATAAAAGTGTCTGTTAAATGACCAAATGTAAATGGAATGTAATGTAAGACCACAGCTAAGATTTCAAAAAGGGAATCACTTCTAGCAGACAACTGATGACTAAAAGGTCTTTTGGGCATATTAATTAAAATACTCAGTACATCATATAGAACCTTTGTATACCATTGAGTAGATAAAAGGTTCGTTCCTTATTTTCTGACAACAACTATAAAACATAGTGTAGAAGGCATGCTGGTCTTTGGCTGTTCATATTACAGCAAGACAGTGACAAAAATGTCTCATTTATATTAGAACTACATCAGAAGATAAGATAAAGCAAAGAAATGGATCTATAGGAATATGGCTAATTGTAGTACACCATATGTAAATCGGCCATGCATTGCTCACTAAAATGTTTTGACAATCTAGGTACAATCTTCCAAAAAGGTTTGAGCCTCTACTAAATATCACTGTAAAAACATTTTATTAGGCCTGCTTAATATGTTAAACCAGGCCTTTATTTTATATTATAATGGCTAACAATAAAGTTACACATATACTCTTGATAAAACTGTTATGATTAATGTATAGCTGTGAACAATTTACAATTTACTATATATTTGTGGATATATTTTACATGGATGGTAGCAAAGTTATGTACTTTAATGGTATATGATGCTTGGTTAAGACAACAGCAACAAAGCATTCATGTCTAAAAGTTTATTATAGTTATAAAAATCTATTATATTAATTAAATATAAAAGTTTGTGGTGTATTTATATATTCTTTTAGTGGCTTAGTGATAAAAAAAAAATCAACTAATGTTAAATCGTTGATAGTAGTTCTTTCTCATTCAAGAATGTGATAATTGTGGAGTACATTAGCAACCAATTTTTTCAGGATTTTAATAATTGTTTGCAGCCATCATTAATGCAAGCTATAATACTGTTATTATTTTAGATCATTACTGACATGTTTCATCTCTACTAATAATGACTTAGTTAATGAGAATTGGAGTGTATTCAGAACACATTCATTATGACACTCATCATTATTAGTGCATGGTGTCATTGTACCGCCTCATCAAACCTGACTGAATTTCAATCAGTTTACTAAGTTGGGCTAAACAATGAGAGGAATAAATGATTGTATAAAATTGCCGGATCTATGGTACTTTTTGTAGGTGTGTGTTTGCATTGCGTATAAGGATGAAAAAGTCACTCAACTTTAGGTATTCATTCATTCATTCATTATCTCCCGCTTATCCTCTATCAGGGTCGCGGTGGGGTTCCCCATGCCCATCCAGGGGAGAACGTCTCGGGCGCTGGGCAGATAGACCCAGGACAGGGCGCCAATCCATCGCTGGGCCCACACTCACTCACACAGACACACTCTATATGGGGCAATTTTGAGATTTCAATTAACTTGATCCATGTTTTTGAACTGTGGGAGGAAACCGAAGAACCCGGAGGAAACCCACGGAGACACGGGGAGAACATGGAAACTCCACTCAGATGGGGATTCGAACCGGGAATCCCTAGCGCTGAGAGGCGAACGTGCTAACCACTAAGCCACCGTGCCGCCCAACTTTAGGTAATTTATTCAAAAACACAGTAAACATGTGACAACAAAACCTATTGGTTACCAACTTCATTTAATTTTTCTCAGGTTGAGTAACGATTTAATTGTTTTAATACATCACTCGGATAGTTTTATAGAAATAGATCCAGCTCCAAAAAAAAATTGTAATTGTATGTAACAATCTGCACCTGACTATTATCTTGTTATCTCTTAACTATGTTGTATGTTTATAGGCTTTACAAAGTTGGTTCATTATAATTTCATCAGTGCTGCATTGTTTGGGCTTAAAAACACTTAGATTTTTATAAATGCACTGATTTGTTTGTGACAATGCTGCCATTTCTCTGACCTAGCCATTTCTTAATGGCTGTGATTATACCTACAGCTATAACAGTATTGTTTCACAAGAAGACTCTCTCAGTAGAATATAATGTCACCTTGATTTATCCTCTTCAGATGTCCTGGGGAGGAAAGAAGCACTTAAATATTGATGTGGGAAAAGGGAAACATGCTCAATATGTAGAGGATGATATGAATAATTAAACAACACACTCAAGATTCTGACAAATTATGGGAGAAATGGATAGAAAATTGTAAAGGCCTTTTGAACCAAGAAGATGAAAAGACAAATTTTCATACTGAACAGTTGCTTTTTTTAGGAAAACTTGTAGATGAAAATTCTTTACAGATGCTTAAAGCACATTTCCCAATTAATTCATTTTTTTCTACTCAAAAACCCATAGTTTACTTAAGAGCCTCATGGGAACGTAATAGTAAAAAGACTACAAAGTGACAATGTTTATTAGGCTTTTGATAAAGAATTCAGTTTTAAAGGTGGCTAATTATTAAAGAAAATGTGAGTCATAGAAGCAAAGCGGTTCAACCTAAAGTTAAGAAAGTAGGGCAAAAATTATTGCTGCTCTTATTGTTCTACTTCTAAAATTAAATGTTTTTGATTATATATTCAGTTTTTATCAGTGTTACACAATAATAATAGTACCTTTTTGGTTGAGGGATTTTCAACCACCTCATTTACATTATTACATTGAATGAACAACACCTTCTTAAAAACAGTTTTTAAAGTGTAAAAAAAAAAGTCTGTGATGCCCTTAATTATTTAGTATTATGGAATAATAACATCTGTCTACTTACCTTTTTTAGATGAAACTCATGTTTAACTAATGATAACACTTTGTAAGTATTTCAGCCTGGCATTTTCTAAGACAACTCTAATTTCCAAAACAAATTCTTATTGATAGTGTTGTCTCCCAATATATCTGCCTACACTAGCTTTATCCTTGTAATCAAAAATGTATTTTGTCTTTAGGTGTTTTGGTTTAAAATGCCTATATTCCAATTTATACAAGTGTGACTTTGTGGACTTCCTTATATCTTTAAAAATGTGTTACTAGTTATTAGAAACAAATTTTAGCACTAACAATCTCCTACGCAAAGTGTAGTTATTAGAAACAAATTTTAGCACTAACAATCTCCTACGCAAAGTGTAGGCTTGCCATATTTAGTAAATATTTTAGTGAAAAAAATAGTGGCATGCTGACATTTTGGCATACAATTTCATCTAATATCATTATCTTCTGCTTAATTCTTTACTAAGGTTACAGAGGGGTTCCCTATGCCCATCCAGGAGAGAACAATGGGTGCTTGGCGGATACACCCAGGTCACAGGGGCAATTCATCTCTGGGCACACACAAACAAACTCACAGAGTCACACACACACACACATGCTATATAGGGGCACTGTCATACAATTTAACTATAAATATTTTAAAATATGAAAAATTTTAAGTGAGAAAATTTAATGATTACACAGTTTATAAAGTTTTAAGCAATTTACTTTTTCGTTCACATTGCACAGTTTTGAAGAGAAATAAACTAGCTACGATACATGTTTAAAGTTTTTTTTTTTTTTTCTCATTCTCCTAGCCAAAATGTTATATTTAAACAAAAGCAGTCCCTATTACTTGCTATCAAAATGTGTCGGGCTTTGCAAATGTTGCACACTTCTGAATTACTTAGTGAGAATGTATAAAAGATCTTTAGATAAAAATTTCTTAAAGGTCACATCTGTGCAACACAATGCCAGTTCTGCTTAATCTTCCTGTCAAGCTTGTGGCTTTTGATTTGCCTTTCTAAAAAGTCCTAAAAATAATTATGTCACAATCATGTCTTTGTTTTGCAGACAAAAGTTAGGTAAACTGACATTTTTTTAATATCAATCAGGCACCAAATTCTAGCATGTGCTATAATAAATTCTTGGCTGCTAATTGTGGGCCAAGTTTAAAATAATCTGTGTATTTCTTAAGATTTAATTTGCATAATTTTTGCCTTTCTTAAGGATGATAGTAAAAAAAAGCAATATCACTAACATGCTAATCAAAGGCGAATGAAAAATTGGGACAAAATAATTGCATGCACCAGCTTTTATTTTTATATTTTTTATTTTCATGCTTGCTTGCAAGCTTGTTTCATTTTTGAGTGTTTCAGTTACTTAAGACATTTTATTTAATGATTGTACCAAGCTTTAATAAATCAAGAACAAATTGCTAACGGACATGTTTACTTTGACACTGATATACACAAAGCTCATGTGTCATTTAAAAACAAACAAACAAAAAAGCATTGTTTTATAGGATCCTGTACAAGATGTGTTAACAAGTGATGTATGTGCAATTTAAAATCAAAGAACATCCAAATTATTTATTATGCTCAAGGCGACCCTGTGAGGAGTCAGCTTTGTCTTCATTAGCCTATGTTTGGATTCAGACACAGAGATTGTTTACTGAGATCATTATTATTGATATAGACACCATTTTTTAATAGTGTTTTAATTTATTTCAATATTGCACTCTTTATGCAGGGGGTATTGCCAGTAGTAAATATTGCCAGTAGTACATGCTGTAGCATGGTCTTGTTTCTAAACTTTCTATCTCATTATGTTAACATGCATACCTTTATTTTCTTGTTACCTCATGTGTTTATTTACTCTTTTATTTGTAATGTAATGTTAATTAAGTGTCAGTTTTCATTGTTCCATGGCTTTTGCCTTTTAATTTTACAGAAGTCTGCTGTTTTTCAGGTACAATTGTCTCTGCTCTAGCAGAGTAAGCATTAATCTTATTCTTATTAATTTTTTTTGCATTTCAACACATAAAGTGCTACATTTTCCACAATTAATATTTTCACTGTTGCTTGATGCTAGATGAATTGGTGGTCATTACTGCCACCTAAGACAAGGGTCTCCATGCAGTATACTCTCTGCTTTGATTTGTAGTTGCTTCAGAATAAATATACTCTGCTGTTAGGCTGTTTAATATAATGTCAAAAATAAGGTTACAACAATACAGTACTGTACCTCCTGCTACTACCTTGAACAAGCACATAAAATCGCAGATGTACAAAGCTCCAATCAATTGCATATCAAGGGAAGCTATGGATCTCACTATGGGGCTTGTCTGTGTTAACCATATGTGTGTTTGTGGAAAGAATTAGGAACATACTGAAAAGTCATGGCTTGAAACATCTTTGTGTCTGCAGTTACACCAATCAACCAAACATGTCATGTCATGTTTGCATGGCTGCATGGATGGGACAGTTTTCTCCAATGCCCCCTGTGTTGTGTTGTTTGTTGCAGGCTACATTATAATCCAGTCCACATCTTAAAATTTTCCAGATATATAAAAATATTATTGGTTTTCCATGTCTTCCTTTCACAAGTTAAATCATATCATTTCCTTCATTCCATTTTCTTTATTTTTCTAGATGCCTCATTATATGATGTAAATAACATAACTGGTGGATATGCAGGATTTTATGTAGTTCAATAACTTCTTTTATGTTTTGGCTATTTTGTAAAGTTGCTAGTTGTCCTTCTTTTTGGTTCCTCAGCAACTCTCTGATGCACTTGTTCTCAAAAGCTTTAATTTTTATTAATAATATCATGATTCGCGTTTGGCAAATCCTGTCCCCAGTACTTGTTGTCCCAAGTCATGTTGTTGTGTATGCATGTTGCCAAGCAATATATAACTACCAGTGATAACCACATCAACAAGCAAAATAAAACTTAAAGATACAATTTTTTAGTGTAATAAGAAATAATAAGAAAACCATGATCAGATACTGTTGTTGAAACAACAAAATAAGTCTTTATTCTTGTTTAACATACCACTAAACAATATATATTAGCCATTTTATGATTTTTTTTTTTTTTTGTTTATTTAGGCAAGGCCTTTTGCAATTACTAATTAATAATATTTTTTACATGCTATGATGGCTGCTTTTTATGTCTCTACGTTCTTTAGTAGATGTTCACGTACTATATAGTTTGTTGGTGGTGTTGTGGGTAGTGCCAAAACAGTCGGATACTTGTCTATCACAGATCACACCTGCAACAACACACCATCCAATCTACTTTGCTTATACTCTATTTTTTCTCCTTTTTACTACATTCTTTGTTACTTTATACATTTGACACCAAGTATTTAAACTTATCCACTTTGATGCCAATGAACTTTTGATGTAGTGCTCCATTACATTCCTTATTTACATAGCACCATTGCACATCACCCTATCCTTGAAATTTATGCTTCTTTTACACAGGCATCATTTTACTTTCTAAAATTTGTCAAATAATTTGTTTATTTCATATCCTTAAAGTTCCTTCACTTCCTCTTTGCTAATATAAGTACCTATTTCCACATCATCCATCCATTTTTTGTCCCCTGTCCCGATGTTACACCAAGAACCATTCTAGATGATTAAATTCTTTTCTATTTTGTTATTTTGATTTCGACCTCATCTGATTGGATTTTCCTTGTCTTATTAAACTGTCAATTTTAAATCTGCAAGTGTCTGATGATTTAAATGTTGCTCTGAATGCACTGTTTGTTAGTTGAGTTTAGTTTTTGTCTTAAATAATGTATCTGTCTTGTGATTTAGTTTGTGTTGTGCAGGTAATCAAGCTCTGGTCACTTTTCCTACACTGCTTTTTCATTGCTATTTTTGTATACATGATAATAATAAAGGTACTCTGGTTAAAAATACATAACTATTATTTATAGTTCAGGGCTGGATTTCCCAAAAGTACTTCGTAACTTCGTACTTAAGAACGTTCTTAAATTTACAAGCCTTTCCCGGATGCATGCGTAACTAACGTCGTTCTTAAAATTGCTCGTAACTTACGAGTACTCAGACCCACTCGTAACTCACTAAGAAGTTCGTAACTGGCAGTGAATAAAGACTCACAGACGCACTGGTTGTTTAAATCGCACAGAAATAAAAAAAGCACCAATATTATCACACAAACACACTCTATATGTCTATATGTTTTTTTGGACTGTGGGAGGAAACCAGAGGAAACCCACATGGACATGGGGAGTACATGGAAACTTCACCAAGATGGGGATATATATATTTGCATCAGGGGGATTTAGGATTTAGTTGGTGCTGGCTTAAATCTTCCTGCTGAAGAATGTGAGAATGAAGAGAGTAAAGATGCCATTCATGTTCCTGCCAAATACAGTTTATTCTTGATCTATTGGTTGAATTGAAAGCACTGATAGTTTGTGATACATCCTCCACTTTCTTCTTTGTTGGTGGAACTATCTTGTGCTTTGGAAAATAATGTAATAATGTAAATAATTTGCCTTTTTGTTCTACTTAATCAAGCATCTTATTTAGATTGCTTTCAGAAAAGTGTATATTACACTGTTGGTTTGCCATGCCACTGAATAATGCATTCAGGTTAAAAGTGCACCTATTGATAAGCTTGCTTGGTAAGCGATTGGTCAAAAATAATTGTTTCCCGCTTTTTGTAACAGTAGCCAAATTTAAATATGATTATTTATTGTTTGTATTTTTTCGAATAAAATAGGAAGGAATTATTTTTTTTTTATTTTTTTATTTTTTTCTAAATTAATTGTTTATTTTTTGTGCAATATAATGAGAAATTGTGTGGTAATCTGTGATTCAGTTTTTGACTGACGGTGCCTTTTCAGGGGCGGAGTCTACAAATAATGACTTAAAAGTCTCTCTTAGTCTAGGAGACTTAAGAAGGCTTTTGGGAAAGCGCTGTAAAATTTGCGTTCTTAAAGTTACGTTGTTCTTAAAGTTACGTCGTTCTTAAAGTTGTTTGTAACTCGCTAAGAACGTTCGCTTTCGGGAAATCCAGTCCAGATTCCTAGACTTAGAAATGCATTGAACACTGTTCCATTAATCAACGCCTTAGAGCCCCAATACTGAGATTTTAGTTAAAATACATCTGAAATATGTTGACTTGTCTGAGATTTTTGGTAAGCACAATGCCACAAGTTTGGTCCTTACTGTCTCAGTGAAATTGTTTAGGGCCTATACTTTAAATTTTGTGTTTACTCAATAACTTGGCCAGAGGAGAAGGCTATAGAGTATGTTCAAGGGGCATTAGAGCCATTGATTATATTCTGCCCATCATGCCTGCAGCTTCTGGATTATTTTTGTCAAAAAGAAACAGGGAGAATTGATGCCACGTTGACCCACGTGAGTACTAATTTATTTTTTTAACTTAAAAACACTTGAGTTTCTTATCAATGCAAATATATGTGAGAACTGCCAGTGGATTTAAAAGTAATAACCAGTAACGTGACTAATCACAAAATCTGTTACTTGGTACTCCACTCATTGTCTATTTTAACTGTTAACTGAGATTCATTTTAAAATTCTACAAGCTATTAAATTTACTCTGCTCTCTAGTGCTTAGGACCTGTACTGCACCACCACATACAGGTATTATTGGGGTGATGGATGATTCTCGGTACTGCAGTGACTATGCGGTGGTGGTTTGTTACTGGATGGTGTGCTGCTTTGAGGGAGTGAGGTACATTGCTGCAAGTTGCTTTAAACTCTGAGTATAGTTCATCAGTCAAAACTATACAACCACAAGCATCCTGTAAGCAGCATTCTGTGAGCACTGAAAATGAATTAGAGCAGGGGTTCTCAACTAGTCTCAGCCCAGGATCAACATTTTCTCATGGTCATTGAGTTGCAACCTACTTTTATAGAATACAAACAAAACATTTATTTAGTTTTTGAAACACATTTAAACATGCATATGCATGCACCGTGAATATGGGAGCAATTACTTTAAGAAATTGAGAAACTTTACTTTGCATTGAACAAAAATCCACATTTTAATTACTAAAATTTTTGTATTTTGCCTTTGAACATCATTATAAATGTAAAGATAAGGGTAACCAGCAAACAGAGGTTTCCATGGTAATGAGACTGCTTTTTGTTGCTTTCTTTTTCTCCACAATGGAACTTACTGTACTATGGATAGTGCCTTACATGAGGCCAATTTCTGCATCTAAAACTGCCACCAAAATCTTTTTATGATTTCGATCATGTTTCTGCTCTTTTATGGGCTGCTGGCTCTGGAAACTTTTTATGGTCCTATGATGGAGTTAAAAGTAAAGAGCTCTTCATTTCACTTTCACTTTGCAAGGGAAATTTAAAGGGGGCAATTAGATGTGTCCATGTCACGTGATCACACCAATCGCATCTGAAGAAAACAGACATTTTTTCCACTGAGAAAATTGATGAACACTAAATCTGATGATATCCAAAGTCAATGAAAACAGAGGTGTTACGTGGGGGGTACAAAGGAGACAATATACATCAGGGCAAGGATCAAAAGCGTTCACGAATCTTGCTCAGCGGGCCTCAAACCATTAAGCTGAGACGTTCCAACCACTGACGTTACGCGCTACACCAGTCAGCAGCTGGAATGACAGTGTGCGAACGCTATATTTATAGCTCCACTCTGAAACATAATATATAAAAAAACCTAAACATTGACCCTGAACTACAACGAAGAGCACCATTAACAAACATGGCTAAACACAAACAACACAACTTAAATACAGGACAGCAAACAGCTGCCCTTGATCGCGGAAACAGCGTGAAATAAAAGTGTAACCAAGATAGCTCAGCGTGCAGATGCCTCAGACAGCTGAGCTTGTAGGAAGCACTTGAGTGCAGGGGTGCAAGATGCTCTGCCGTTATTTCACCCCTGTTTAAATGTAAGCGCCCGCTGCATGCGTGTGCGACAGCGGCAGCAAATGGGCGCATATCACCGATAATGCAGCTCCACCACTGATACCCCGTGCTACCGCTGGGGCGGTATCAAGTCAGAGCCGAATGCGATTAGGGAATTGACTTGAAGGCAGACAGACACACACTGAGTGGAGAGAGAGAGAGAGAGAGAGAAAGCACAACCACACACGCTCAGCGAACGGAGGTAACAATTCTAGTTAGGTAAACGAGTCGCACCAGAGAAGAAATTCTGTCCCTAAAAGAGAATTATTACCTCTGCATTGCATACCACCAATCTTCTACTAAAGGCCGATGAACCTCTTACCCTCTCAAAGATGCCAATAGGCGGCATAAATAGAAGTACGGTGCAACGCGGATCAGAGTAGGGCGCCGCTTCAAGTAGACACCTGATCCGAGTTGCCCGTGATTAGCGAGCATGGACCAGGTGACCCTGCTGCCACCTAGCGGTGACACGGCACCATTGCAAGAGGTTCTACTGTATTTATATACATTACTAAGACTAAGGACAAGGTAGATGTGTCCATAAAGTTAAGTTGCTACTTTCTCACCTCTGCCTCCCATCCATGAATTTGTTTCTGATCGAAATCACAGCTGTCCCATATACCAAAAATAGGGGTCAGTGAATTTTACAATATAATTTACAAAATGGATGAGATGGGGAGCTCAGTGAAATAACCAACTGGATGCATTACAAAAAAAGTAATTCTGCACTATAACTCTTTCAAATTGTGTGTTTCCAATGAAATGTTAAAGTTAAAGAGGCATTAACTGCATGGCTAGTGGGCTGACTAGTGGCACAGAAGTACAACAAGATTACATTAGCACAGAATACTTTGGTTTGACTCTGAAGTTCCAGACAATGCCTCTGGTCAGACTCAATGTTCCACAGACACATCTGGTCATAACAGAATAATGTGAAACAAGAACTGGGGGAATTATAGAGCAGAACACCAAGAAGTTATATTGTTCCCGACCAATGAAATACAGAGAACCAACAGGGGACCAACAAAAGAAGAAATAAGATTTACTACAGTCTGTAATTGTAAAACTACACTACAGTAGTACTGTATATTTATTATTAACAGTATATACAGGTCTGGTGGCAGTCTTTGGTTGTTTTTGCATTTTTACATTTAACAGTTCTGTTAAGACAAAAATAATTTATGTCTTAGACCAATTCTGTGCCTAAATGGTACCTCAGCTAGTCTGATAAAAAATTGTCAACTTTAAATGTAACAGAGCATATGTAATTCTCTAAAAGTTGTTTTTGTAATATGTTAATTTAAGAATTGACTTTAATGTTGACTAGGATTCGGTCTAAAAAAAAAAATCAATGCAGACTTTCTCTGTGGATGTTCTGCTTGAGCATGGTTTTACCTTTTTAAACACCTTAACTCTTTAGCCAAATGCCAAGATAATGTCACTGTACATAGAGCCACCTCACTTTCCTGCCCTGTTTCTGATGCTACTGTCCTCTTACCCTTTTATACTTATCTGTAAAGCAAATCTGTCACGGGGACACTGAACCTAAGCACGGAGCATCTCACTATGACGAGAGCCAGCCGACAGCCTCTCAGATCAGATGGACGATTAAAAAGGGGAGGACACACCTCCCTACACTCACAGGCTGACCTTAGTGTGAGGTTGATGAATGATGTAGCATGCATGGTCCCAGTGAGTGTTATAAAGCCTATGTGTGATGACTAAAAGCAAGGTGTGACTGGAAAGCAGAATATCTTTAGGAAAAAATTAATCATGTGCTGTTTTTTTTTCTAGTAACATTTTAAGGTATTTGTTTTATGATAACACAAGAAACACCATAATGAATTTATAAACATTTATGTTTTTTGTCAGCAATTAAATAATATGATAACTGCTGCATTGTCTCACAAAAATTTTCTTTAAAGTACTCAAAATGCATTGTATTTTAAATTAAGATGTGAATTTTACCCATTCATTTTAAGCAGGCACAGATTGGTTGCTTTGAGGTGGGAATATAAAAGAGTTGTACACAGCCATCAAAATGTTTATTAGGAATACTATACTCAAAAATAGTTAATAATTATTGAGCAAGCCTTACAAAGGAAGAAGAATTTGGAATCCCTGTCACTGAAAGTAAGGCATTTAAAGCACTGCATACAAATACTAAAGCTAAAAACAACCAGAGCAGATAGCAGCGGTAAAAAAAATAAAACTGTGGCAAATCACAGTTGGAAAGTTGGAATACAATATGTCACAAACAAAAAAGGGTGATACATATAAACCGAATGAACTAATTCACAGGCAATTAACAGGCAAGGGCAAACAAGAAAAAAACAAAATTACTAAGCAGTCCATAACAGAAACAAACATATAAAAAAATTGTTACTTACAGCATTACAATACATCACATTAAAAGATGGACAAAATTAAGTAATTGAAACAGTCATGATACAATGATCAGTATATTATTTTAAGATTCATTTATGTATTTAATTTTTCCAAATAGAAATTGACCTCCATTATGACATGAACTTGATCAATATAAATATGTAGGTTTTTTTATTTCCTAGATTTTAATTCCACAGTAACTCCCCAGGCAAAAACGTACACAAATATCACACTTTCATACAAGTTGTTAAATTCCGCTGAATTTGGAAGTAATAATGAATAAGTTATGTTGGGTAAAAACCAAGAGCAGTACCATAACTTCAGACATATATTAATGTGTATCGAGAACATAGTATTATGTACAATTTTAAGAGAAGATTTTAATTTTTAAATGAATCAGTGATATATAATTACTTAATTACACATAATTAAGTGAAAGGTTTATACCTACTTGTCTTCTAATTCTGTTTCTCACTGAGCTACAGGAATAAGAAAAGGAATCAGCATTGCAGGACCAAATAGCAGTGTGAAGTTTATTCAAAAATGAAATGCACAAGCACTGTTCCTGCTATTTCAGTACAGCAACATATCCAAATAAGCTATGCAATCTTGGAGCAAAGTGAAATGATATTTACATTGAAGCACAAGAAGAGAAAACCATTCAGTCGGTCTTTCCTTTCAATGGATCAATCTATTGTCAGGAGAAATGAGCTGTTTCCCAAATCTGACACAACACTGTGTGATTGGCAAAGGCTCAAGAGTCTTCATAGTTAATTTGCATCTCTAAGTGTCAGTTCTTGAACAACATTGCATGATAGGCAATAATTCATGCAGAGTACATGTGTTTGTATGTGAGAAATAATGCTAATCGCCTAGATCTTTTTTTTTTTTTTTTATTAGAAACACCTGTACACCTCTCATATTCTACAGTTTAAGATGTCAGTGTGGATGTGGACGTGGGATGTAGCACATGATGTAAATTTTAGAAAAGGATTACAGGCTTGGCTTTTTTATTTTTTATATTGTTAGAACTACACTGCATACAAGTGCTAAAGCTAAAACAACCAGAGTGGACAGCAGTGTTAAAAAAATAAAAATGTGGCAAATCAGAAAGTTGGAATAGGATATGTCACAAAGAAAAAAGGGTGATACATATAAACCTCATACACTAATTAACAGGCAAGGATAACAGGATAACATCAGGTAAGGTAACTTTAAAGCATTGCAGGTAGGTTTGGCTTTTTTATTTTTAGAGAATGAAATATGTACATCAACTGAAGTCTTTTTACAGATCTACAATTGGTCATTTTTTTTTACTTTAAGAGGATTAAGAGGTGTGGGTTTTACTGGTGTCATTATTGCAAACTCATGTACTGAGCAAAGCAAAACTAAGCTGCTATTTGAAGGAAGACAGGTAAACATAGGACCAAACTGCAGAGGACATAAGTACAACAATTATAAGGAATGTGTTTATTGGAACTTTAAGCCAGCTTCTTTTTCCTGACCTTGCCAAGATAATACTTTCATAATTAATCTGCTGATTGAACTGAACACTGGAATATTTACAGAAAATAAAACTGCTTTTATCACTGCCTGGCCACTGTCTCATACTGTGCTTTAATCTGACATGCCTAAATAAATGAAATGGATATCTTCATTATTTTCTTTGACTAACATTTGGCTTTAAATATCGATGACTAGCTTTCTGCAGTAATGCCTTTTGAAAAGGAATTTAAAATTAAAAACAATTTGCTTCTGTTTAATCTTAAAGCTAACATAATCTGGGTTTCTTTTGGCTAAACAGTTTTTATAGAAAGTGTAGATTGTGAAAACACACAATCCTCAATGTAGTCCTGTTGAGCTATCAGTCCAGTTATTAGACTGCATGTACAAAGAATAAGATATCTCTAAGGCTTACACTGTTGAAATTATGTGCTATACTACTGTATGTCTGATTATACGTTTATAACATCAGAATGCGAGTAAGCAATCTGAGCTAAAATGTCACTGACATAGCAATATATCAGGATGAGATCTAATGGAATTGTGGTGAAAAGTAATGCATTATGTAGAATAATGTGTTAGTATACAAGGGAGAAAATACATTATATATATATATATATATATATATATATATATATATATATATATATATATATATATATATATATATA
>JAFMOD010000378.1:1761534-1784236 GCA_019802435.1 Corydoras maculifer
ATATATATATATATATATATATATATATATATATATATATATATATATACATATATACAGTATATATTTATATTTACAATATAATTTATTTAGTTTAATTCATTGAATTTTTTTTTAAAAATCCAATATTGCGAAACATTTTGATCGGATTGTGAATACCAATAAAACCCTGAATTTATCATAAAACATACATGTATTCTTTATTTTCATGCTCACTCTACAGCTGATAGTGGACCAGCTTAGTATATCAGTAACAGCACAATAGCCTCGTCTCTTCTCTTAAAAGGAGAAAATGGCCGCATGCTCTGAAAGGAGAGAAAATCTCAGTCTCATCTCTGTATCACAAGGCAGGCTGATGCACATAAAAACAGACACAGATAGAGATGTTGTCACACTCGCCTACCTCGGATTAAAGCGGCTGCGCATATTAAGCGCAGAGCCGCCGTGCTTTAACGCGCTGAAGGGAGCCAGGCACGCAGGTAGCAGAATATCAGGGTTTATTAAAGGTGTAGTGACACCAAACAGCATAGAGGTACAACCCGACGAGTGAACATAAAATAAACGACGTGCACTGAGGACGGGGAACACAGGAAATAAATACAAAAGACACCCGACCACGTACACAAAACAAACCAATGACAAGAACGAGTTAATTAACTAAACTAACGACCAATAAAAGTAAATTAACCCAAAAGAACAGAACAACAGCAAAACAGGTGACAGGTGCACTAGGCACCTGTTACAGATATTCTTTATTTATGAAGACTAATGCCAGCAGCCTTGTACAGAAAGTCCTGATGGCAGATGCCAGTAAAATGGGTACTGAGAAGCAGCATCTCCTCTGTTGGATATGAGTTCTCACTGCCAGGCATCAACCCACGCTTGAAATAAAACCTCAGGCTAGACATCAATGCTATGATCACCACCATTTACTAGCTCTGACCTTCTATCATTCCTAGAAACAATCACTTTAGCCATTCTTTCTTTAATTCACAGTCTAATACAGCTGCTTTTATCATTATGTTTCTTTCTATACAGCATATAGGCAATTGAATAAGCCTCACCACACCCTTATATTCAATACAAATTAAAATTGCTATTATTATTATTATTATTATTATTATTATTATTATTACTATCAGCTATTCAGTCAATTTAAAACTTTGTGTGTTATGAAAATGTAGAAAAGAAAGTCATTAAAATATTTGAATATCTATCCATCCATCCATCATCTTCTGCTTTACTTTCTATTAGGGTCGCGGGGGGGGGGGGGNGTGTGTTATGAAAATGTAGAAAAGAAAGTCATTAAAATATTTGAATATCTATCCATCCATCCATCATCTTCTGCTTTACTTTCTATTAGGGTCGCGGGGGGGGGGGGGGCAATTTTGAGAATTCAATTAACTTGATCCATGTTTTTGGACTGTGGGAGGAAACCGGAAAACCCGGAGGAAACCCACGCGGACACGGGGAGAATATGGAAACTCCACCCAGATGGGGATTCGAACCGGGAATCTCTAGCGCTTAGAGGCGAACGTGCTAAGCACTAAGCCACCGTGCCGCCCTAGGACAGTAGTTATGTAGTTTGTATTATTATTATTATTATTATTATTTTTATTATTATTATTATTATTATTATTATTATTATTATTATTATTATTATTAATTACATGAAAAAGACATTCTGATTCCTGCATGTAATTATTATATAGTTATCATAAAACACAATACCTTAATTAATTACTGTTACTACTTAACATTAGCTCACCTTTAGTTTTACTTTTTAAGACAAGTTTGTTTAACTACCTAGTGTTGAATTTTCAGGGCTGTTGGATTGCCTCATTACACTTATTAGTAATTGGAGAGACACTATGGTTTGCCAACCCTGCATACCCACCTGAGGTCCTCAACTAGACTCATAGCAGGAACAGAGGGTGATGGATGAGATGTAAATTCATGTCAGTTAACTATTCATTACAAATTATGAGTTGTGAGTTGGATATGTACATATACCGTACATTAGTTATTTTAGTCACTTGCTCCCTCTCTACAACACATACATACACACAAATAAATGAAGAAATCTTAAATAGTAATTAATTTCATGTCATTTGTCATTTGATTCACATATGACAAATGCGTATTCACAATAACAAATTGACATTTTGCAATTTTGTAATTAATTGTATAAGAAGTAAACTATTGCTATTAGGTGCTGTGACATTACTTTGTAATTGTGTACTTTTTTTTCACCACTACCTCCCAAAAACCAATATGTCAAACAACGTAATTAATCCATAAGACTGAAGCAGGTCAAAGTCACATTTATAATGTCAGATCAAATCATTACTTAGTATAAGCAAGTCACCAGTCATGTCAAATGAAGTACTGGCTATATACTTTTGGTTAAAGTATCATAACAAAGAAACACAGTATCAAGTTCTATTAATTAAATTAACAATAAAAAAAAAAAAAACATACTGATCCACCTGTCAGCATAGGACTGTCCTATATTTCTAAAGGTCAGCAAGCTCTTCGTCCAAATGAATGTGACTTTAATTCATGAGAATTTTAGTATATAGTTTAATCATAAGATTATTTCCTCTTGCATCTAATTGGTCAGTTTTGATTATTTAATCCCTCTCTTCTCCTCTGATGATTTTCAGCCTTGTTATCTGTGTTTTATCATTTTCATAGCTGGATCTATTGTGCTCTTGGTCTTTTTTTGTTATTTTTGGTTTGGTTAAAATAGCTGAAAAATAGCAAAAGTCCATGAACCATATCCCTGGATCCACAGTTTTTCCTCTCTGCTGCCACCCTGAATATCATATTTTTTTGTATCTAGTAACATTTAATAAATTTCTTCTTACATGACCATGTCCTTATTCCTTAATCCTTTATGGTTCTTTATCCAGGCATAGGGATGTTTGTGGCACTGTACTTGTTGCAGGACCAGAGCTCAAAGACGGATATGTTTTTGTAATTATTAAACTATATTACCAAATGTATTTGCTTACAAATACAAATACTTGAATTATGGTGTTCAAATCAGTTCAGCTTTGACTGAACAGGGATGGTATCTTCCTGTTCCGATATGTCTGTACACCAGTGCACAAGGCAAGGAAATTCATAGCTCACAAAACATATAGACATGTGACATTTTTTTCTGTATATATATATATATATATATATATATATATATATATATATATATATATATATATATATATATCGCACATTCGCCTCTCAGCGCTAGGGATTCCTGGTTCGAATCCCCATCTGGTTGGAGTTTCCATGTTCTCCCCGTGTCCGCGTGGGTTTCCTCCGGGTTCTCCGGTTTCCTCCCACAGTCCAAAAACATGGATCAAGTTAATTGAATTCTCAAAATTGCACCGTTTAGAGTGTGTCTGTGTGAGTGAGTGTGTGCCCAGCGATGGATTGGCGCCCTGTCCTGGGACAATCTGCCCAGCGCCCGAGACGTTCTCCCCTGGATGGGCATGGGGAACCCCACCGCGACCCTAATAGAGGATAAGCGGGAGATAATGAATGAATGAATGAATTTTAGGGAGGTGTACATGGTTCAATTTATACAAAGTAGTACGAAAGAGCCTTATTTGTGCATAAAATTAGGAGGTTGCATCCTGGTACAATTGTTTTGTTAATTGTTTGTATAAGTCGTCAATTAAAAAAAAAAAAAAGGATCTAAATATTTTAAAATCTGCTGATTGTTTCAGATGTCCCCATTAAGGGCCACCACAGCAGATCTTTTATTCCCCATCTCGCTTTGCTTTCCCCAGCTTGCATTTCTCCTGCCTAGCAGCCCCATGTTCAACATACTTTTACCAATGTTGACCTCACCCTTTTTTTGCACATGCCCAAGCACCTCAATCTTGCTTCCCTGACTTTAACACCAAAACATCCTATCTGCGCTGTTTCTGTAATAAATGTGTCCATCCTCATTAGTCCCAATAATAATTGCAACAATAATAGCTTAATATGAATGAATGCTTATTTATTGTATTAAATGTTACATGTATCCCAACTTGGATTTTATTTTTTTTACAATTTTAGAGCGAAGTCTGCATTTATACATATATGTTCATTCATTCATTCATTCATTCATTCATTATCTCCCGCTTTATCCTCTATTAGGGTCGTGGTGGTACATATATGTTGTAAATTAAAAATTTTGTTAACAATTCTACAGAAAACAACATTATTGCAATAGTTAGAGACTGGACTCTAAAATGCAGACACAAGCACCATTTTTAAATTAAATGATTAACTAAAAGGGTAGAGCAGGCAAATAGTAAACCCGACAATAATCTCCCTGGCCTCGTCCAGGTAGATAATTTTTAAACAGGGTAAAATGTTCACATGCCCAGCGATGGATTGGCGCCCTGTCCTGGGTCTATCTGCCCAGCGCCCGAGACGTTCTCCCCTGGATGGGCATGGGGAACCCCACCGCGACCCTAATAGAGGATAAGCGGAAGATAATGAATGAATGAATAAAATGTTCACAGTAAAATAGATAAAATGACCACCTGGCAGCTACATGATGTAAATGCTGACACTCAAATGAAACTGTGTGCAATTATGGCATATGATACATAGGTGAGTAAAGATGTACCAGGACATTATAGAGGTGGAGCTGAAGAAGAGAAGGTTAGAAGGCTATGCCCAGCCCAAAGCAAAACCAGAATAGACCAACAAGGAGAAACAGACAAAACAAAAAGAAATAGGGAAAACACTAAAGGAAAGCAGAGCATGACAGGCATATTTTTTTTCTAATTTAAAGGCACATCTGTCATGGCTTAATAATACATTTCTAGCCATCATTAAACCAATAACTTCATTAAAAAAACACATTTATTTAGCCTACCTACCAGAATGGGTTTTTTGGTAATGGATGAAATTACGGTTGTCACATGATTTTTAAGCTGCAGACCCTGTGTATAACAGTTCCCATTTTACTACAGTCAACAACAACAACATTCTTAAAAGATGTCAATGCTCCACATCATTTAGCCACTTGTGTCATGTATACAGGTCAAATAGCAATGCTTAAGCCATGATGTTTGGTCTTTTTTGCTACATTATAAATTTATCATTACTTCCACTCATGATGGTAAGTGTGTGAATTCATCAATGGTTAAATTCTGATTTCTAAGAGACAGTGCACATAAATGTGATCACTAAAATCAAATCACTCACATCACTGTTGCATTTTATGATCTGAGCCACTACAAAAACAGAACCAAAAATTCCCATATTAATGGGACTGTTAACAGGTCAAAAAGGATAGACTGGGCAGGGAGGAATGCAGGATCAGGGTTTTCCAATTAGACTTGTGTAGGTGCAGTGACACTATTTTTGTGCACTGGTGACCCAAAAAGTGGCAAACTCATGCTTTAATTTTAGCATGCCCCACAACTAAATATGTTATAGTGCCTTAATCCTATTTTCACCAGGCTTTTATTTATTATTTCTAATATTGGTTTTGCATTGTTTGAATTGACCATTTTAAAATTATCATATTCATTGTATGCAACATAGTTTTATTAGAAGGCAGATTTGGACTACATGGTGGCCAGTCAAGCACAAACACACCTTCTATGTTAATGAAACCATGCTGTTTTAACATATGCAAAATATGGCCTTGCATTGTCTTGCTTCAATAGACATGGAAGTCTAAATAAAATACTGATGCCCCCTACCATGCTGTAAAAGATGCAGATTTTTTTTTACTTTTTGTTAATAAAAGTTTTGTCAGTAGCAATTCACTGTCATTTTCCCCCAAAAACAAGCTTAAAGATGGACTAGTCTGAGCACAAAACTAGTCTCTTAATCAATTCCAACTTGCCTGGGGTTCTGTACAGAATTTGAATGAGAGTTTAATCGGGATAATATAGTTTAAGTTTGTATTTCTTAATGCAGCAGTGAACTGGGTGTTAAGTGATAAGTGACTGGGTGTTAGGAAAGTGATTTTGCTAAGTACTACTAACCCATGTAGCAATGTCCATTGTCGTAGTATAAGAGTTTCTCAAATAATACTTCTACAAAACCTACTGAGTAATGGGGTTCATTAATTATACGTCTCTATCTCATTTCTTTTTTTTTCTATCACAAACGTAAATTTTTTTAACTATTTTATTCTTTCAATCATTATATTCCACTTAATTAGCTACTAGGGTTGCTGGGCAGATATACACAGGACAGGGTGCCAATCTATCGCTGGACACACTTACTCACACAGACACAAACAAACATGCACTATATGGGGCAATTTAGAGAAGTCAATCTTACCTTGAATCCATTTTTGGACTATGGAATGGAAACCACACGGACTCGGACGGACACGGGGGGGAAATGAAAACTCCACCCAGATTGAGATTCAAACATGGATCCCAAGCGCTTTATTATATTATTTGAATAAATCAATGGACTTATTTAGTTTTCCAGTTGTTAAACACAGACTCCTGATCATCACACAATCTGTACATGGCTGTCCTACATTGTTGATGCTGCCTGGCCACTCAAGGAGGATGAATCCCGCACTGAGTCTTGGTTCTCACAAGGTTTCTTCCTTAATATAACAACACAACAGGGAGTTTTTTCTTGCCACTGTCGCCTCAGCTTGCTCTTTGGGGGTTCAAAGGCTTATAAAACTGTGAAGCTGCTTTGTGCTATTGTAAAAAGTGCTATATGAATAAATTACTTGAACTTTTCAATTACATAAAAATTAAGTATGAAACTATGATTTGAACTGAACTGCATTTTAGAAAATCTACATTTTCTAAACATGGGGTTTCTGTATGAAAATGTTGAAATATATAGGAACAAGCTTAATGTGTTTATTACATTTGTTTTATGAGTACATGTATCGGCAAAGAACACTGATATTTTCATTTTTTATCTGTCTTTGCTAATGACACTAAGCATGACACTATACAGCTTTGGTGTAGCTATAATCAGTTGTGTGGCAGTAGCCATTTGTCCTCTACAAAGTAGAATTAACCTGTCTAGCCAGGAAAGGACGGTAATGGACAGAGAAAGACAAAGATAAGCTCTCAAGCCGCAGGTTGCCTTTTTTTCACTCTGACTGCACAACTGGCAATAGCCTTGGACTATGTGTGTGTGTGTGTGTGTGTGTGTGTGTGTGTGTGTGTGTGTGTGTGTGTGTGTGTGTGTGTGTGTGTGTGTGTGAAGCTAGTAGTGTGAAGGAAGGGAGTAAAGGAAGGCTACTCAATGACAGGTGGATGTGAGGATTGGTATAGCTTTCCCTCTAGACAGGCTTTTCTGGTAATGGTTTGAAATCAAATAGCAAAACTGCTGGAGGAAATGAATGAACAAGTAGGCTTAGACCCTGCAGTAGGCCAATCCAAATGTGTTTTGTGTGCATGTATATCATATATGTAGTATGGTCATTGTGGAGTGATAGTACAGGCCAAAGTATCAACAAAAACTTTTATTAAAAAAAAAAAAAATATATATATATATATATATATATATATATATATATATATATATATATATATATATATATATATAAATATTTATATAGCTTTTATTTTCCATAATAGTTTTAATACTGATACAATCACAGTATACAATCACAGTGACAGACAGTCACATATAAGTATGCAAACTTACATAGGCTCTTTCTTTCTTTCTTTTTACCACACATAGAAGGAAATATGTGTGCTGGGAACCTGACACTTTTGCGTTGGCTTCTGAGACAAGGAAGAGAGGGGTTTATTGATGGCCAGGATGGCACACAGGTCATTACATCTAACTATTTGTTGGCTTTTGTATCTGCTGTCAGGTTACGTTCTTGTCATTGCCACAATTTCTCTCCACAGTTTACGCCTCACCCAAGCTTATAAAGGCTCCACACCTCTTATCATTAGAACATACAACTAGTGTGTTTATTACCTCTAATTACCACCTATAGCCAAACAGCATTGTCTGCCATGGTAACCCACTGATTATTAAAAATAAACATTACTCTAACCCAAGTGGGTAATAAATAATAACTGAGAAATATTTACAAATTGTGAGCATCGCAAAATCTAAACTTACTAAAAGCATTTCAATATAACTAACTTAGTTCTTTAGGCAGGTTAAGTAGTCAATAATAACTTTTATTTTGGGGAGACATTTTCATATGCAGATGAAAAGTAGAATGCATGCATTACACTTTGTGCACATTAAAAGTTGCAATTACATGAAAAGGTTTACATGAGTTTGACATCCAATTTACTGTGGGCTGTGGGCGATTACACAAATTGTACCTAGTGCTGGTGACTAATTGCTCTCTGCTTGATGCACTCTGCATGATGCCATGGCTGAAAAGCTATTGTAAAATGGTGTTAATGTTTAATCACAAAGATATGCATCACAAAAAGTACACAGGTTTTTTTTTTTTTTTTTTTTCATGTATATCATTAGTTTTCTAGTATAGTTAAATTTCATTAATAACTCACATATACAAAACAATGTTTTTAAAATTAATATACAACTTTTATAAACAGGTATGTATTTATTATTTTGGTATCTCTCAAAAGTTTGTACTTTAATTTCAAACATTAATACTTGTCAAATCTTCAAGAATTTATTTAGATTCTGATCAGATCACAAAAGTTATCATCATATCACAAACATTTTTTTCCATCTGTAAAGGCTAAACCAATAAATACATTTTTACATTTACATTTGCATGTATACGAAAAACTGTTGGTTTTTGGATGTATATATGAATATAATCTATACACTATATAAATTCCTGCAGGTGCATCTGCATGTCCTCCCTGTGCCTGGATGTTTTTTATCCAATTTCTCCAATCTCCAAAGACATGCTAAAAGTGATATTGGAGAGGTATTTTTTCATGTTTGGATACTTTGTAAACTCTTTAAAACTCAAAAAAAAAATATTTACCATGAAACTCTATGGATCAGAATCATTATAAACTTGCTCTACTACTAAAATAGTGTCCAAGTGTCTAACACAATTGAATTGTTAGCACACACACACACACACACACACACACACACACTCTCACTCTCTCTCTCTCTCTCTCTCTCTCTCTCACACACACACACACACACACTCTCTCTCACACTCTCTCTCTCTCACACACTCTCTCTCTCTCTCACACACACACACACACACACACACACACACACACACACACACAGAGTCTATGTACATTATACATTATAAGCATACAATTTAAACCAGTAAAGAAGTGAAAATGTTCATATTTTTCTGAAACTTTGGATACCTGGTTATTATTAAACTCTGACTAATTTATGCCTTATTTGGGGGAGTAGAAAATAGAACATATTGACATATTACTAAATGAAATTTATCATAAGCACTTTGCTTTAATATACTGTATAATATGTTGTATTCATAGTACATGTCAAATTGAAAATAAAATTGTCTTGTTAATTGCAAGACACAAATCTTGATTAAGAAGAAGAAACATGCATCCATTTTCATAATCTTACCTCTGAGCGACAATTACATTTCATGTAATACCTAAACCAATCATCCACCATAAAGAGCTGATGGAACACACACTGAAAGGCCACTTTATTAGAGACACTATTCAATTGCTTATTGCATCTCTTTTTGCTTGAAGAGCTATAACAATTTGACATGCATAGATTTGTGTGAACAGTGCAGCTTTTCAAAGTCTCTCCAATATACTGTAGGCACTAGTCACATCCTGAAAATTGGAAGAATTTTGTCTTCCAATATAAAAGTAATGCATCCAAATTAATAAAAGACATTATTAATATTCATATTTATTAATACAGGATTGTCACAAAGCAGATTATCATTAAACCAAGTAACACAACAACTGGGCGGCACGGTGGCTTAGTGGTTAGCACGTTCGCCTCTCAGCGCTAGGGATTCCCGGTTCGAATCCCCATCTGGGTGGAGTTTCCATGTTCTCCCCGTGTCTGCGTGGGTTTCCTCCGGGTTCTCCGGTTTCCTCACACAGTACAAAAACATGGATCAAGTCAATTGAATTCTCAAAATTGCCCCATATAGAGTGTGTTTGAGTGAGTGAGTGTGTGCCCAGCGATGGATTGGCGCCCTGTCCTGGGTCTATCTGCCCAGCGCCCGAGACGTTCTCCCCTGGATGGGCATGGGAAAACCCCACCGCGACCCTAATAGAGGATAAAGCGGGAGATAATGAATGAATGAACACAACAACTACAAGCAGCAGATGCATAGACTATAAACAGAAACAAAAAATGTCAGTAATTTACAACAAGCAAAAGTTGACAAAAGTTAATTATATAAAAAGGTTCTGTAGAAAATATAGCTATAATTGAGCACATTATTCCTCAGCAATAACTTTATTTATTTTAAGGTTAAAAAAAAGATTTTTTAAAACTCAAGTATCTTGGATCCACACTATATTGTTCTGTAACATTAAAGAACATTAAAAGTAATGCAAAAAGTAAAGCATTTATAAAGCATATGTTTTGCTGCTGTGAAAATGAATGATATAAAGTAATATTGATAGACCTCATAATCATTTTATACAACATAAGTACTGATAATAATGCATTTAAATCTGATACGTCATTGGTCCAACCTTAAATAAAAGTGCTGCTGATTTTCATTCATACCCACCATTTCATGTTTGAGTCCAGCAATAATCAGCTATTGATGGATTCCAGGAACCTTGTTAACACTTTTCCATCATAATAATGTCTGGGCAAAAGCACTCACCACATATATCACTTATGTACAAAATAAGCAGGAAAGAAATACAAGTGTGAATGCAGGAAATTGATTTAAAAAGATATGCTGCACATCGGTGAATTGTAAACTTGAAAAGGATCAGTCAGTTTGAAGTAGTTTACCACTTGATGGTTGTTGAGTAAAATTTAAATCCTCAAATTATTTGCAAGTGATTTTATCATGTCCCACCAGCAACTCTTCAAACTGATTGTCATTTATGAATTGTTGGACTTGTGGACCAATAAATATGTCTTTCTTAATCATGGCACTATCATTTGCATCATTATTTTGGGAACACATGTCTTAGTTGAAACAAAAAAAAATCGCCTATGAATATTTATGAAAAAACTGTTTTCTTGGGGTCAACAAATGATTTATGTTCTACAATTTCTACCTTTGTTTGTTCATCAGATTATGTTAAAAGCAAGCTCTCCGATGACCAGTATAATCTTTAAGATAATTAAGAGTTAAATAATTAAAAATTGTTAAAAATATCCAACCCTGACATTTTTCAGATTTCACTAACTTCCTTTCATTCATTAGACAGCTACTTTGTTCTAGTAGAGTTTAGTTTATGATCTGCTCTGATAGTAGATTGTGATAAAATGTACCATCTTTATATGACACAGCTGAAGCAAGGGAATCTTTCTTACATTACAAAATGTGTATCAAAGTATATCTGAGATAAGAGTATTACATTACAGTGAAGTCACTTTTGTTTAAAAAACATTTTTATTTCTGTGACCAATTTGATATCCATTAACAGATTTTATTACATTTAGTGAAAGTAAATTACGACACCCACAAGCATAACTTGCTACAAGTGATATACACACACACAGGTGTATTTCTTTAGCATAGTGAATATGTAAACCCAAAGTGAACACAATATTAAATGTTATTTACTTTATTACCAGTCTGCCAAAATATTTTTGCCTGTTTGCTAAGCTATCTATCTCAAAATGTTACTGTTCACATTATTTAATATATGATGTATATTGATGTAAACACATGTATGCAAAAGCTAAAATGTTTCACTCTATTGCGGTAATCTTTTGATTGTATTTAGTATAAAATTATGACATGGCTTTACTGTTTTGGGGAAGGCAGTATTTATTTATTGCATAGTTAAAATTAGACCATCGTTTGCCTTCAGAATTGTATTGAAAACATTTCTTATAGATTTTGTATCTTATATTTGTTGACTTGATAGAATTAAGCAGTTGCTGCAGATTCGCCACATGTATAATGTGAATTTCCCATTCCACCACATCCCAAAGGGGCTTGATTGGATTGAGATCAAGTGACAGTGGAGGCCATTGGAGTACAGTGAACTCATTGTTGTGTTCAAGAAACCAGTTTGAGAAGATATGAGCTTTGTGACATTGTGCATTATCCTGTTGGAAGATGGGTACACTGTGGTCAAAATGTAGTCAGTAAAAATACTCAGGTAGGCTGTGGTGTTTAAACGATGCTCAATTATTACTATAGGACCCAAAGTGTGCCAAGAAAAATCCAATGTTCCAATGATTATATTAATGGATTTGTTAGTTTCACAATTACAGATTGTAGTTAATCTGTTTATGTACATACTTTTTTAGTCCGCCTAAGCATGTTTTCCAAAAATCAGGACCCCCACAGAGGTGATATTAAGGTGGTGGGTGATTCTCGGGAACCAGGATTCTTATTGGACTGGCATTCCTGCAGGATGCCCTCAGTGGACTTATATAGTTTTGCAATTATTAAATACGAACACGGAATAAATATATATATATTCTGAGAAAGAATGAGAAAGAATGAGAAAGAAAGACAGAAAAAAGGGAAAGTGGTAGGATCATTAGCATTTGTGTTGAAACCAAACACTCATGTGAGATTAATGAATCCATTAGACACTCTCAGGAAACATAATGGCTGAGCAAAGCATGTTTATGATTGCCAGCGTGTATTTGTTTGCACCCATGTTTGATTCTGTGTGAAGACTACTAATTTAGACATTGCAACATAATGGAAACGAATACTTCTTATGCAAATGAAATGAGTAGATTTTGTAATTATAAAATATGTGAGTTATGATGCTATGTAGGGCGGCACAGTGGCTTAGTGGTTAGCACTTTCGCCTCTCAGCACTAGGGATTCCCGGTTCGAATCCCCATCTGGGTGGAGTTTCCACGTTCTCCCCGTGTCTGCGTGGATTTCCTCTGGGTTCTCCGGTTTCCTCCCACAGTCCAAAAACATGGATCAAGTCAATTGTGTTCTCCAAATTGCCCCATACAGAGTGTGTTTGTGTGCATGTCTGTGTGTGTAAGTGTGTGCCCAGCGATAGATTGGCGCCCTGTCCTGGGTGTATCTGCCCAGTGCCCGAAACTTTCTCCCCTGGATGGGCATGGGGAACCCCCCCCCCCCGCCCCCGACCCTGATATAGGATAAAGCGGAAGATAATGAATGAAAAATGAATGATGCTATGTAATAGAGAGGGTCTGGTTAACAATTTACTTTTAAAAACACACCAAAAAGGTTTTACAGTGTTGAGGTCAAGGTTCTGTGTAATATTATTACCTAGAAAGTTTTCTGATAGTTGTTGGAAGAGTGATGGATTGCTAATTCTATATTATGAATAGAAATAAATTCATTCATTCATTATCTTCCGCTTTATCCTATATTAGGGTCGCGGTGGGGTTCCCCATGCCCATCCAGGGGAAAATGTTTCAAGTGCTGGGCAGATACACCCAGGACAGGGCGCCAATCTATTGCTGGGCACACACTCACACACACAAACACACTCTACATGGGGCAAATTTAGAGAACTCAATTGACTTGATCCATGTTTTTGAACTGTGGCAGGAAACCGGAGAACCCAGAGGAAACCCACGCGGACATGGGGAGAACATGGAAACTCCACCCAGATGGGGATTTGAACCAGGAATCCCTAGCGCTGAGAGGCGAACGTGCTAACCACTAAGCCACCATGCCGCCACTAGAAATAAATTAATGTATATAAATAGGCAATAAAGAATTAATATTTCAATGTCAACTAGACACACTTATACTCCAGGAGCTATCCTCTTTAAATGGTTAAAAATATACAGTGGTCCTAACTCTGCTTAGGATCCATGTCATTAAGTTTTGGAATTTTTCTTAGATTTTTTTAGATAAGAGTCAGCTTAATCAAAAGCCAAGACCTTTTTTTTTTGTCTGGCAATGTTCTTTTAGTTCACTTCCAGAGTGTTTAATTGAGCCGATGACACCTGGAAACAACTCCCATTAGACACAAAATTTGTCAGGCCATTTAATTTGTAAACAGTTGCTTAATGTCCATAATGAAACATAGCAAGGCTTTCGATCAAATAAATACCCCATGATAGGTACTATTGCAGCAATATCCTAAGCCTTGGTAATTTGGTAATTAAGTATCTTTTTGACCATATGTATATTGTGGATTTTATTAGAATAAAAAAAAAAATTGCAATCCAGTTTTCCAATTCCAACTAAATATTACCCTTTCTTTTAAAGTGTAGTATCTTTCTTATTAAATAAGAATAAATAAATGTGTAAGGTTTACATTAATGTCATAAGCACTGGTTGTTAAAAAAAAAAGCAACATAGAATATTAGCAATATTTAAACTTGTACCACTCAAGTGAAGGAAGTGGGAGGAGAGCAAAAACAGTGAAAGAGTCTGCACAAGACCGCCCATAGAACCACCACCAGGTGTAGCGGAAGTGACAGAGGAGTAGAGGAAAGAGACTTACCTTAACGACATGGCTGATCACAGCCACGGGGGGAAGGCTTCTCGGGATGACTGGCGTGAAAATCGTCAATAAGTTTGGGATACAATATATACAAACTAGCTACCCAACTGCGTTCATTGGGACCAAATCATCAGAATCGACCAAGTACTGAATGGTGGAACCATGTCGACATGAATCCAACAGAGTGGACACCGCAAACACTTTTGTAAACGATGAAGTCTGTGATGCAGCCTGGGCAGCGGGGGTGCAGGCAATGAGTAAAATGATATGGTGACCAATGGGTAATATCCCGAGAAGCCCAGGAGATGGCCGGATCGTGCTGCTGAAGCCAAGGCAACCCTAAAATGAGAGGAAAAGAAGGAGAAGAAATAAGGAGAAATGTAAGCTCCTCAGTGTGAATAGCACTCACAGACAAGTGACAAGAAACAATAGAATGTGAAATGGTACCAGGGTGCAGCGGGCGACCATCAGCGGAATTAACCCAAATGGACTGCATTAGCTTAGTTTTAGGAGTACTCCACTTATCAGCAAAAGAATAATCCAGAAAATTCCCCTCAGACCCAGAGTCCAGTAATGCAGTAGTAGAAATACATTTTCACCACAATATAAACACAAACATCCTCGGATGCGATGACTTGCATAGGGGTCTCAAGATCCGCTGTAGAAGCGGTAGATGTGGCCATGGTGCGCGGAAGCAAGGGCAATTCCTTCTTAGATAGCCAGAGCTGATCCAAATGAATAGTGATGGTGATGAGTTCGGAGAGGGACATGCCCTCATCCTTAAAAAGTTCCACCGCAAGCTCCTTCCTTAATCCAGAGCGGTAAGATAGCAGAGAGGCTGGCTCATTCTAGCCGCTATGAGCCACAAGCGCCTGCAATTCCAGCGCATAATCAGCGACTGATCGGGTACCTTGTTTGAGTTCAAACAGAAAATCTCCCACCGCACGTTCCTTGCACGGGAGAAAATACGTGCTGCGAAAAATTTCCAAAAACGCTGTGTGAGCGTTCCAGAGAGGCGATCCCCAGTAAGCCCGGCCACGTAAACGCGAGATGATGAAGGACATTTTTTGCTCGTCCCTAGCCGGGGGACGATTGGCGAAGTACAGAGAGCATTGGGGTAGAAATAGCTCACATACCTCCGGGTCTCCATCGTAACGCTTTGGTTCCACTACCGGAAGGGGCGAGGATGAAGTACCGGCTGCACTGCTGGCAGCAGAAGTGTCGGATGAACTCCCGGCATCCGGTGGAACAGCGTTCTGGGAAAACCCCTGTTCCAGACGTGTTTGCTGATCCATATGTGCGAGTGAGCTCGCTTATCTCCTGCCAAAGCTCACCCAAAAAACGTCCCTGCACACGTAGCGCGAAGGACAGGTCGGTGGGATTAGCCGGATCCATGGCTGGCATTGGTTACTGTTACGAACGCGGCGCGTGTGTAGCAATAAACAGAAGTACTCCAACATTCGATGCAAAAAAGGTGTTTAATAAGCACAAGGAGAAAACGTAAAACAAAACACCAACACAAAAGAGGAGACAAGTTGACCAGACGCCAACAGACTGACGGCGTAACCCGCAATGAAGACAATCACCGACGCCATCATGAAGGATGGTTTACAAAGCAGCGGAGCATTTAGTCCTGAAACGGGAATCACACAGATGAGAGACAGGCAACAGGAACCAATGCAACGAACAAGAACAACAGACAGAGTGAAAAAGAATGGAAGGATGAGGGAGTAGAACAAAAACAAGAAACCAGAATCAGAATTCCGGTGACCTGGAGCAAGACCGAGTCTGCGCAAGACTGCCCACAAAACCACCACCAGGTGTAGCGGAATTGACGCTAGAGGGAGCAGCTGTGACAAATTGTCTCTGAAGTTCACTCGAAGTAGTAAAAAAAAGAAAAAACAGCCGTGGTACTGTTATGAACTTGTTGATGAGAGAAGTAAGTGGCCACGCTAACTTAGATAACAACACTCTATGATTGTGTAAGCAGTATCGTAGAATGTACGACACATAAAACTTGGCTACAACATTTTTTGAACTTAATTTGTTTTGCAGGTGCTTTTAATATGTTGAGAAAAAAATGGATGGATGATGTTTTTAACATCAATATGCAACATAACATTTAAGGCTATTTTACAATTTATCAGTTTATTCTAAATTATTTGAAAAATAATGTAGGCTACATGGAAATAAGGTCTGTGTTCACAGCAATATGCTTTAAAAAATGCTTTCAAGCTGGAGTAAGATATTTTTAAAAAGGAACTTAAATAGCTGTTATCACGAAAATTCCTGTCAATATGTGGATTTGTAGTTGTGAAGTATAAATTAATAACAGTGTGCCCAGCGATGGATTGGTGCCCTGTCCTGGGTCTATCTGCCCAGCGCCCGAGACGCTCTCCCCTGGATGGGCATGGGGAACCCAACCGCGACCCTGATAGAGGATAAAGCGGGAGATAATGAATGAAGGAATGAATGAAATTGATAACAGAAGGTATGTGACATTAATATAACTAGTCTCTTATCTATGGTGTGTTTCTTTCTTTTAATATTGAATATTGAATCAGAAAAAAATATGTGCTTTATCAAAGATAAATGAATATGTAATGCATTGTCTTGTTTATTCAGGTGTAGAATAGTATGCACCCTTAAAAAAATAGTTTAACACCTACACCTCTGAGTCATCTGCCATATCTGTGGCTTCATAAATAACTGTCTCTGATTCCTTTATAAAACTACTATTTAATTACATACCTTCTACAGTGAAATGCTTGGGTCGATGTTATTTTTAACCATGGCTGTTTTTGCTTTGCTCAAAACAAGGTGATTCTAAAACATATATATATATATATATATTTTTTTTTTTTTTATCTATGAGCCTTATTCTAAGCAACTGCATTTGTTCTTCACAACCAATTTTTCTTTTACCATTTCTTTCAGACACATTCATACATTTCTGTTTTATATTAATCATTCATTCATAATCTCCCGCTTTATCCTCTATTAGGGTCGCGGTGGGGTTCCTCATTCCCATCCAGGGGAGAACGTTTCGGGCGCTGGGCAGATACACCCAGGACAGGGTGCCAATCCATCGCTAGGCACACACTCACTCACACAGACACACTCTATATGGGGCAATTTGGATAATTCAATTGACTTGATCCATGTTTTTGGACTGTGGAAGGAAACAGGAGAAGCCGGAGAAAACTCACGCAGACACGGGGAGAACATGGAAACTCCACCCAGATGGGGATTCAAACCGGGAATCCGTAGCGCTTAGAGGCGAACATGCTAACCACTAAGCCACCATGCCGCCCTTGTTTTCTATTATTATGGAATTAAATTTTGTAATGGTTGGAGAAAATCTTTTTAAAAATAATCAAAGACTGTGTGAGACATTTATAAAGGCTTTCAGATTTTTGAAAGCAAAACAATGTAAAATAAAATGTAATTGGTGTTTATTTTTAGGGGAAATTACTAGGAATTTAATTTGGTATGTCCAGCTTTATTCCTCAGTAATTTGTAAATAAATGCATATTTTGCAAATATTTAGTAAGAGATGGCTTTATTCTAAAAATTGGCACTGCACTGCTTTACCGCAGGTGTGGTAGCTATTGGATGTGTACATATTAGTATTGGTCCTAAGCCCACATAAATAGAGAGGGTTGCATCCTGAAGGTCATCTGTTGTTAAAGCTGCTAATTAAACATATTTTTATGCTAGATCAGACAAGGCCTGTGTTACTACCACCCACCTTCACTACTGTTCGCTAATGAATATCATGGCTAATGATGGATCAAGGAGGAGGAGAAACAAGGAAGCTAGACAGAGGGATAGAAAGGAAGACGTGAGTTTTGGTATGTTAAATAAGGGCACAATTACTGGTAAAGTTGAAGAGCTTATTTAAAGAACAGGTATATGGTTGAAATATTACATATACAAGAAACCAATGGGAAGGGCAGTAAGGTTTGGAGCAATGGTAGTAGATTTAAATTGTCACTACGGGCTAGCAGGAGAAAATATTGTTGAAGGAATGTAGGCATTATCTTTAAAGAAGAGTACATCAGGCATGTGATAAAGGTGCAGAAAGTTTCTGAACACTGTAAGCTAAAAATTAATGTGGTGAACACATATTTAGAGTGATGTATAAAAAATTGCAAAAGGAGCACACAGGTAAATTATATGCTAGGTAGAGGAAGTAACCTAAAGACTATTGAAAAGCTTATAAATGCTTAGTAGAGTGGTAGAAAGTAACAAGTGCATCAAAGTCACATTTAAGTACTTTTTTGTTTGCAATAGCCTAGGACAGACTGACAGACAAGGTTAGGGGCATGAATCCCCATGGAATATGATTGTGATTGACATTGTGATCTGTGATGAAAGAAGTAAACAGGTTGAGAGATGCATTGGAGCAATTGGAATGAATGTTAGAATGAGTTGCAGTTGGAGTGATCTGTGATAGAGGATGGCAGGATGGTACAGTTTGGTAGGCAAGATTGAATTGCATATTATCAGAGGAAGGGTAAAATTTATAATGGCAGAAGGATGATAAGAACAGAGCTGCCAGTCACAGGGGGAGGTCAAGAAGGCTTAAGAGGAGGACGTGGTAAAAAAAGACAGGTGTTTAAGGTGACAAAAAATGATACTCAGGACAGAAAATGTGGAGAATAAGATCCACTGCGGTGACCCCTAATGGGAACAGCCAAAAAAAGAGGAAGGTTATTGTGCTGTTTAAGCTCTTAGGAATGAAAATACACTGTGGAAGTTAAATTCAATAAGAGAAAGATAGAACAAGAGAAAAAATAACATCATGTCTGAAGTATGTATTTGTGGCACAAGCGTGGTGGCGCTTAGGATGTTCATTGGAGGTTCATTGGATGTTCAAAAGATGCCGGCGGCTCCACAGATAAACATGTTTTTATGAGCTGAAACATCTCATACCATGGTGAAAAAGAATGTAATGCTAAAGGAGCAGAGCAATTGACAAATATCCCAGCCAGCATAGAGAAGCGTGATTCATTGCTCTAAAGAACACTTCAGCACTGCTCTAGAGTCCAGTGGCAGTGTGCATTAGACTATGCAAAGTGCATAATAATGCAAGGCTTGGATGCAACTACTTGACCATGGAAACCCATTTCATAAATTTTTGTTCTGAATTGTTAATCTGAAGTCCACAGAAAATTTTAATCACTCTTGCCATTGACTGCAGAAATTTTAGGAACTTCTTTCATTATTTGTCTATTTATTTGCTCACTGTACCACATTGACATTCACTGAGCTCCTAAGAGCGACCCTTTCTTTCACAAACGTTTGTAGAGGCAGTCAGTATGTTTAAGCATTTGGTTATATACACGTGTGGTCATGGAAGTAATTGAAACCCCTGAGTTGAAAAACTTGATGAGTTATGAGATGGATGAGTAAATTTGTTTGGCAATATAGTGTTCCATGGAGCAATTCAGTATCTTCAATACACAGTATTTAAATACACATTTGGATACACATTAAATACAAAATTATTTAAATAAAATAGGTGGAAACAAACTTTCTAAACAAAACTTTACAGTCAAGGTGAGTACATTCAAACTTCCTATATAAAGAATCCAGGCCAAGCTCTCTGACTACTGCAGTTCCTATTTACCATTATGCATACATCATCTATCATAATCCCAGAAAGCTTAATGTCATCTCTGAATAGGTAAACATTCAAATTTCTGAATCTTATTTTTCACAAGGTATTTCACATCATATTTATTGCCATCAAAATTGCTTCTTGGGTCATAAAATTTCTCTTTCTTTATGTAATATATGATAGAATGCTATGAAAGTATGAATGTAGATTTTTTCAAAATAAGCTGACTGCTTTTGACAACATTGTTTGCAGAGAAAATTAGAGCACAAGAAAGCTTTTATGAGTCCATAATGACTCAGGGATCTTGAGTGTGCATGAAAACAAAGCATTATATATCTCATAAATTATGCATAAATAATGTATTTTGCTTTTATGTTTAACAAAGGGTTCCCTGACTTTATGAAAATAAAAGTAGTGCAATAGTACACAAATTTACATTTGACTTTTCACAAATGCACACTTTAACTGAAAAACATCACTGACTGTATGTAGTACAAATACAGTGTTTATTATTATTATTATTATTATTATTATTATTATTATTATTATTATTATTAATAATAATATTTTTATTAGGTTCTGCATATTGGCCCTTTACAACTGATTTTCAGTGGCTTTTGTGAATGATACTGCATACCCCAGATGACAAGGTGAAAATTCACATACTTTGAATAAAAGTGAGCGCCAAAATTCCAATCCTACTACTAAAAATTTGATTAACTGACGGGTACCAACAATTTTGTCCATGTGTATAGATTTAAGAATTTTACCTAAATAGTGTGCATTATAGTACATAACTGACAGTGGACCCAAATTTAAAATAAAATAAAATCAATTTTAAGGTCTTTCTGACAGAAAAAAAACTAAAACAATGTTGAGTGAATACCTTTACATTAATTACATGGCAGCCGGACAATGCTAAGATTGCTTCTCACAATCTATTCAACAGCAACCCTGCCAAGATGCAACAGTGATGATCTTAAAGCACCTTCATTGTCACTGAGGAATAGATCGATCATTCAGGGACATTACATGACAAAACTTACTGTTAGCTGCTTTCAAGCTTGTAATGTGTTCTGTTGAACAACATGCCTGTCTTAAATCTATAATTTATATTGTTTATACCATTTAGCAGTATTCCTCTGTCAAGGAATCAAACATTTGCTTCAAAATGAAAATTGACATTCACAGTGCATTCTGCAAAAAAGGTTATATTAATTTATATAAATAATTAAATTTAAACGTATAATATAAAATAAAAATTTAAAAGTATAATACAATGCATTGTGTATCCATGGTCTCTCGCTTGCCTGAATGAAATATTGGCACACAGTCTGCAGCCTGCAGCATTACTGCACTGTGGAGCACAAAATGGCTGCCTTGATTTCAGACTGTGTGTGTTTCTCTCCCCAGTCTAATCTGTAGTCTCAGTCATGCTGACCCTATCTCGGTCTGCTTGTTATGTCTTCATAACCCAGTGACTTGAATAAATCTCTGGGGGAACAGAGCTAGTGGTGAAATTTAGCAGAAGCAGTATTTGCCAGGTGTAATTGTGTTAAGAATAAGGATTTATGGTGACAAAAATCTTGCTTTAAATGGTCAAATTATTAACTCAGCAGCATTTGATGTTTGGCATCATGTGTAGTCCGTTTATCATGGAGGCAAGTACTCTCAGCCTATTTGGCTTTATCAACAAATTTAGTACCCCCTCAGCTATCTCTGCAGGCAACACTGCCCCTCAAGCTCTGCCCTAGATATGATTACTACATCTTTTCAGCTAGATTGTATATACTAAGCACTGAGATTTAGATGTTTGCTGATGGTTCCTGTGCATTATTTACAAATGCCAAGATGATAGAAGAGTAGCTGTTACTTCAAATACATTCCTGGAAAATTCTCATCCTATCCCTGTCTGTCAGTATAATCATCTTCACCTCTAACTCACTTTAAAATGTTTTTACACAATATGGCTTTAAGTCCTCATTTACAGCTTAAGGCAATTTTGGTGCAGTTATGCTAAGTTTGTATTGTTGCCAAGAAAGACTGCTGTATATTAGTTTTAGAGATATTTATTAGTTATTTAAGAGTCTTTCTACTGGGTAGAAATGGGTTTGATGCCCTTGAGCTTGGCTGATTATCAAGTGCAAATAAACAGGAATGGGTTAAGCTGTATTACAGACACTTTGACCCAGCATAGTAAACATACAATTCCCATTGAAAAAAATTTATTTGCTTTTATTGTTTCTTTGGATGCTGCTTTATGAGCCATGTGATGAATATGACTAATGAATATTAAATTCAAGCTGAGTGCAGATGCCTTTTAAATTAAAATAAGAAAGCATAGCATACCTGCTACGTGCCGGTACAAACACAGAACACGAAAATGGGTTAGAATCAGGCCCCAATTGAATCAACATAGCAAAAAGAGGTTGATGCAGAGCAATAGGTGCAAATATAGAGAGTAAACAGAGTAAATATATATATATATATATATATATATATATATATATATATATATATATATATATATATATATATATATATATATATATATATATATATA
>JAFMOD010000378.1:1789837-1814169 GCA_019802435.1 Corydoras maculifer
CGCTGGGCAGATACACCCAGGACAGGGCGCCAATCTATCGCTGGGCATATTTAATGTTTAAAAAAAAAAAAAAAAAAAAAAAAAAAACATGTTTAGGAGAAACATCAATTAAATACTTGGTAGTAAAAATATAATCATATTTGATTATGTAAACCAATTTTAAAGAATATATTAAAAGGTGCCCTTTAGTTAAACATTTATGTTTGTTCCAGGCTATATGTTGTTAGAGATATAAAGAAATGGCAGTGTTAAGCAGAGGCAGGCTGAGATTGCTGTATTTCAGCAGTGTTCTTAACTTGGTTCAGAGTTAACCTCTTGGTCTTAATACAAATTTATTGATCCAGGACCCTCTTGCTCACTGATACGGTTAATAGAAAGGACTGTCTGATGTGAATAATTGAGATGTTCCTTTACTCTCCTCAATAAATTGAATGTACTGATGTCTTTCTTTTGTCAAAATACTTTTTGTGTCTGTATTAGTTATATTATAAGTTTGTTATATAGCTTGCTTTGAATTGTGTGACATGGTGACAAAAACATTCAGGTTTGCTTCCATATCTTCCACTTGGAGAATAGCTTGGAGAAAATTCATGCAGATACAGATTTTAACCTGAATCCCCAGCGCTGAGAGGCTGGACATGTTGTATGAGCCAAGTCTCATGTATAGTATGTATCATTGCACACTTGTGTAGTACATGTGCTAGCATTTCTACATTACTTATTGTATATTTCAGTACACTGCACACATACTCCTAATATGACTCAGCATCACATGTTATGTATTTTGATGCTTACCTTTGCTTTGGCCCACATTATTTACTTGCTGCTGAGTGTAGATTTATAGGCCATAAATTGTTTCATTACTGCTCTCTAAAATCCACTGTCCCACAATTGAGGTAATGAGGAGGATAATGTTAACTTTCTTAATTATCTACCTTTGAATGAAATATAAAAAAAATTGTCAGAGAGAAGAACGAGTTTTTGATAACTCATAAGGCCATTGTTTATTTTGCAAATTACTTTTAATGGTAAACACATTTTGTATAAAAAAAACTTTTTAAATGATGACCCTTTTAAACCACAAACCAAGTACAACAGCATTAAGCAATGCCCTCAAGCAATTGCTATGCCTTGAAGATCTATACAAAGATTGCTCTGAAGGACCATGACATTAATATGTCTTGCAATTACCTCCTACCGTTCACCACTTCAATCAAGCAAGAGTTTTTGCCATGGGGCTGTTCTGACCTACTGCAACAAACAGATATTAGTTTACAGATTTGTTAAGCACACACACACACTAATAATAGTGGGGTTCAGATTGTGCCGTACGGAGACCTCAGTTCAGTATTGGCCTTTGCTTAGAGTCAATTTGGTATGAATATTGTTTTGTTGTGCTGTATCCAGCTAGGCTTTATATTTATATCATGGGTTTATCTGTTTATTTAAAAACATGGCATACAGCAAGCCAAGGATAAAACCAATCACTATTCTCACTCGAACCAGTGAGGTGAGATGTTCCAACCACTGACACTACACGCCAGTCAGCAGTTGGAATATCAGCAAGCGAACACTCTAATTGTAGAAGAGAATAAGTGTGAGAATTATAAAAAATTAATAAATAGTATTAGATTAATAGTGTTTAATAATATTATTAAATCTAACTATAAATAAGGACGCCGTTAAAAAATGTGGCTATAATACAAATAAAACAACCTAAATACAAGGGAGCAAAAAGCTGCCCATGGTGGGGAATGGAGCATGAAATAAAAGAGTCAAATAAGGAAGCTCAGTGTGCCAACACCTTGGAAAGCTGATCTTGTCTAAACACCTGAGTGCTGTGATGCACTAAGCTCAGACTGACCTAGAACTCTCTAGTAACATTTACACTGGTGGCGTGGTTCAGCGGGGATGGCCATAAGCTAAATACTCACCAGTGCCCGCAGGGCTCTAAACATAAATGCGCATGGTTCCGGGTGGAGTTGGTATCAAGTCGGAGTGACATATGACCCAGGAGTCGACACTTACACACAGCCACACACACAAACACCCACACAGGGAGATAGAGAGAGATGGAGGGGCGCAATGTTACTCGCTCTAGAGAGCGGAAGTAACAGTCCCGATAGTGTTGAAAGATTCGCACCAGGGAAGAAATTCTGTCCCTAAAAGAGAATTATTACCTCTACGTTGCATACCACAGACCCTCTACTAAAGGCCCATGAACCTCTAGCCCTCTCGAAGATGCCAGATTTTGGCATGAATAGGAGTACGGTGCGACACGGGTCACAGTAGATCATTGCTTTATATAGACGCTCTAGCACTTGAATTGCCCATGATTGAGGAGCATGGACCATGTAACAATGCTGCCACCTAGTAGTGACACAGCCTTGTTACAGGTTTGGAATCAAATCCTCCAAAGTGTTAGCTCTCAGCATAGCATTTTATCCTCATTTCTCTAAAGGTGTTGTATCATGGCTGGCCCTGTGTTCTAACCTAAACCATCAAGTTAGTTCATTTTGATTTGAAAGCATTTTCAAAATAATGGAATGTTATATAAACTGACCTAATGTGTGAAAGTGAGTGTGCTATTATAGAAGCGTGCCCTGTCTATTGTGGACTGGAACTGGTATGTACTATGTAAGAAGACTAAAACAGGAGTTACACAATTTGAATTTTGTTGTTGTACATTTAAGTAGGGGTAATATAGTTAATAGCACATTGGTGCAGTGGTTAAAATGTTAACGTTAACTCACAGCAAGAAAGCCTGGATTACAGATGGGGCATCCAAAGGTAATTTTTAAAGAGTTCCATAAGACAAAATTTGAAAGACACGCTGAGAGGTAATTTGAACACATCTAATTGCCATAGAATAACTATGTTTGCGGATCAGAATTGTTGTAAACTTTACAATGTTATATTGAATGTAACATTGAGTACTTAAATGCAGACACATGACTGACAGGATAGCACAGACACTTTATTTAATAATGTATATAGCATGAACAGTATATCGCCAGTTCATGCTATATACATTATGAAATAAAATGTGTGAAGTAAATCATAAAACAAGTATAAGGGTATAATTAAAACTCCTAATGCATTCCATCTGTGTTCTTGAGTCAATGCTAGGTCTAACCTTAGGTCTTGAGACAGCTTGTGCAAAATGTACTAATCAACCAGCCAAACAAACCCTTTTTCAGCAGTAATAACTCAATCTTACCTAAGTACTACCAGCATCTCTATTCTTCTTTTGTTCAGATAATACACCACTAGGTAGCTTTCAGGTAAAAACCTTGGCCAAAATCAGCTAAATATCACTGAAATAAATATATACTGTATATATATATATATATATATATATATATATATATATATATATATATATATATATATATATATATATATATATATATATATATATATATATATCCTGCAGCCACCCACATACTGATTTCTTTGTAGGTATCATAGCATTAGATGCATGTTGCTAGGGAACTATATACTGTATCAGATCCAGGGGTCATCAAAGCAACATTGGTATTAACACAAGTAATGGACTATGTAACATTTTATTAAAAAAAAAATTGTGCACTCTATTAGACACATTAAATTCATTGTTTTTTCTTTTAGATAAAAGTTGTTGCTGCATGGTTGGTGATGTAATTTATTACAGGATGCAGGCACACCACTACCTTGGCAATGTCAATGCAGTGCTTGGATTCGTCCACCACTCAAATTAAACCTGATGCCAGGAGGTCCTGTAAGATGTACTACGCATTTAAAAATATTTAAAAATAGAGAAACAGGTGGACTACAGTTTACAGCTCATATAAAATTCTCACAAATTTCAAGCACTGTTCTCCACTATATTTTGTGTAAATGTTTTTATTTTACGTATGGTTTTGTCATTAGCAGGCTGGAATTAATCCCTTTTCCCATTTTGTAGCAATCATTTATAATATTTAAAATCTTAATTCCGACCATGTCCTTTAACACTCTGTATTAATCAAGACTGAAAATAAAAAGGAATCATAAGAAAGGTGAAACTTGAATTAAGCCTCTCTATTTACTCATTTCTTGCCCTTTGTGTTGTAATTACAGCCTTTGCTGATGGTAGTTGCTTTTTTATTTATTTCCGAAAGGATGAAAAGCCATAGCCTTTTTTGTTAAGTAGTCAAGTTGTCATTGTCTTATATTTTATTTTTTGCTTTTAAATACCTTACTTTTTAATTTATATCTGAACATTCAACACACAATGTTAAGGCCTGTATCAAAATGTGTCACTTGCACATAAACAGACCATATGGGCAAAAGGAGTTGTGTGAATCAGAGAAAAGCAGACATTACAGCTCCTCAGCACAGTCTGTGGTATGCACTTGTGCACCATAATTACTGCAGACCCATTCACTTTGCATAGGAATGGTGTAAAAATCTAACAAAACGGTGAGTAATATGGCTGATGGTCATCTCATGAGGTTTAGCAGTGATTAATCATTTCATTTAACACATCCAGGAATACAACCATTCTATACTGACCTCAATTGGATCATTGCTGAGGTGTGCATGCTTCTAATGATGTAGGACATTTTTATTTTTAGTACTGGTTGTGGTTTGTTGTAAAACAAAACATATATTTACAGCTTAGCGTGCTAAACCCATGGGGGAAAAAAAGATCCTGTAGGTGATGTCATGCTAGTGTTTCCATTGGAAAGTAGGGCACTGAAAATGTATAATTTGCTGTATTTGCAACCCTTTTAAAAGACAACGACATGGGTAATGCAAACCCATACATGTTTTTTTCTTACATTTCCTCCATGGAAAGAAAATGCCTTCATGTAGAATAATGGGCACAGTATAAAAGATTAAAAAAAAATAAGGAGCTAGATATCTAATCTTGCAGATAGGTCTGAATTATTTGCAGCCACAAACATTTTTAAGAAATAGGCACAAAGAACAAAGCACAAAGAACTGATAAGGCAAAAGAAGGGAGAGGAAAATAATAACAACACTGTAAATCCCAACCTGCGTACATAACTGAATATTATGCCAAACAGCTTGTGCACAAAACTTTTTCCAACTTAGTACTTAACATAAAACTTTTATGCACAAGTCTATGTCTTGTGCTAAATTAGTTCTGACATGTTATTAAAAGATAATATATTGCCTCGATGTGATGAAAAAACTTTTTTTTTCCAAATCAAAAAGAAAATAATGTGTAACAACCTAGCTAGTCTTTGCTCAAACAGCAATTAGCTATATAATTATTGTAGAAACATACCTTATGCATGTATATATCTCTTTAGAGAAATTTGATGCTGTCCACTGATCATGTAGGGTAGTGTTTAGTTTATATGCCTTATCAAGCCTTAATTCTTTAGCAGTGTATACAAATAAATCGTAAATTGTTCCAAGTACCAATCACACAATATTTTATTAATAAAATGTACTGTACAATGTCCTTTCAATCACAGAGCACTTTCCTTGCTGGGTTATTTGACTCCAGTTCATTTGATACTGGTATCGCAATAGGCTCCAATTTTCATGTGCATTTCCTATAATTATTTCATTTATTGTTAAATTAAGAGTCAAAGAATGGGATGATTTGTTTTATAAATCAATTTAGAAGAAAATTTTATTTTATATTATTTTAGAAAGGAACACACTTAGAAGACCTAGAATGATCACAACAGGAATAAGTCCTTCAAAGAGATCATGAACTATACATAGGGGAAACTCACAGTGTAATGTGACAGAATGTGTGACAGCACACACTTCCATCAAATCATTGAAATCATATTAAAAATAAAGTAAAGTAGTAATGTGATATATTTTTCCTACAGTGCTTACACACAGAGGAATTTGTCATCCACATTTGACCAATCAATCCAGTAAAACAAACAAATATACACACACTGAGTGAGGTAAGCACATCTCACCATAACAGTGTTTATTAAATTAAATGCCTTACTCAAAGACACTTCAGTCATAGTCCTTTGTAGGACCGAAATTTGGGGAGGCTTGTTCCTTAATCACAAGCCTATGGCTGCCCACAGCCAAGTCCTCTGTACTCAAATCATCAGGTTCAGGAACAACACTATCAAGTGTATTGAGTACTGCCAAAATAACCTATAACAAAAAGACACAAGGTTGTTTTCTGCTTTTGAAATATTTTAGTGAAATATTTTAGTTCAAGTCTGCCCAGCGATGGATTGGCGCCCTGTCCTGGGTCTATCTGCCCAGCGCCCGAGACGTTCTCCCCTGGATGGGCATGGGGAACCCCACCGCGACCCTAATAGAGGATAAGCGGGAGATAATGAATGAATGAATGATTTTAGTTCAAGTCTTGCAGATATATAGGTACAAGAATAAAAGTGAAGGAGTCCATAATCAGTCTGTTTTAAAAAATGAACATAATCATGAAACAAAAGCATTACAGTCCATACATTTTGAATTATTTTGTATTTTACAATTTACAAATAATGGGTGGCATGGTGGCATAGTGGTTACCATGTTTCCAGCGCTGTGTATCTCAATGTGGGTGGAGTTCCCATGTTTTCCCTGGTTCACACCCTGGTGTGCCGGTGTGAGTGAGTGTGTGCCCAGCGATAGGTTGGCGCGCTGTCCTTGATATATCTGCAGAGCGCCCGAAAAGTTCTCCCCTGGATGGACATGGAGAGCCCCACGCGACCCTAGTAGAGGATAAAGTGCAAGATAATGGATGGCTGGATTTATTATTTATCAATATTATGTCATTATTTATCTGGAGTAACTGAATCAGTTCATACTTAATTTAATTTTAGCATCACAACAATCAATCTTTTTAAGTGTAAATTTATTTTAGATCATTTTAAAGAATAATTTTTATATAAGGGTATATTATTACCATTTCATCGAAGTAATTTATCACATTAATTTATTATCAATACTTCAATATTTACATCACACACTGCCTTCAGTAGGTGGTAATGAGCACAATAACATTAGGGGATAAATGGCAAGAAGAAGTTTGTTTAACAAACTTAAACTTTGTTTAATCACAAGTACTCGTGTATACACAGCTAAAGGACAAAGAAGTGCTAAATGCTGAGATAAATGATAAAAGAAACAAAACAAACAGCATGTGGAAAATAGTTGACTTGTTCTACTAAAGACATGTTAAAGCAGAACTAATACAATTGATTGCCAATGAACAAACATAATGGAGAGTTGAGTCCAAAAGGAAACATTATTTAAATGACAAGCAAACATAAATCATGATTTCAGCCAAATACAGAAAAAAATGCTTTATAATGTTGGCCACACCTGATTGTGATTAATTAATAGAGGTCATTTAATTAGGAGCACCTAATTGCTAGTTTCTTAATTCTTTTATTATAACTTTTATTTTCACAGCTTTTGCATGTTTTTCTTGGCATGGTGAAAGCATTACATGAATAACTATTATAAACACTATTGTAAAACATTTTATTTTTTACTATTACACATGTGAGGACAGAGCTATATTGAAGTCACTGCACATAAACAGGAAGTGCTAGCTCCCTTGATCTACAATGAAGTATACTCTTGGTGCCCATCAGCAGCCAGTGTGACTGCGAATAATACATACAGCAAATGCGGGATCCATTAGCTTGTTGGCAAGTCTGACAGTTTGCTGAAGTAGAGACATGCAATGTGCTCTCCTAAATTGACCTCACATCAGTAAACCCATTACTGTATCATTAAGAGACCAATGTTCATCAATTACCTTAGAGTGAAAAGAGAAATATTTGCAATTTTTCTGCATGCTGTTAGAAATGAAGGGATGGAGTATCAAGCACAAATTTAATTTGATTTGTTTAATTGTTAACTACTATTTTATGAAATATTGTTTTAATTATTGGACAGTAACATTCTATACGTTTGAATTAACTGAAGAAAATATTTATTAATTAAATTAACAAATTTTAATAATAATGAAAAATATATTAATATATTAGGAAATTATATATAGAAAATATATTAGAAAATTACAATATGTGTGAATTCTGTGTGAGAGAGAGTTCTGTGTGAGTTGAGAACACAGTTCTCTTTTCTTATAGAAAGTGGTGAGAAGTGTGCATTATTGTCAATAATGTCAGGGCTGGACAAATGGCTCAGCCAATCAGAGTTAGAGAATGAAACTACTAATTTTAAAATATGCATTTAAGCACACTTTTTAAGTGTGCTTAAATGCATTCAAGTTACAATAATTTAACCTTGAGGTAATAAAAGCATGAATTAGTTTTTCTGCATCTTGGTGGGAGAGGATATTTCTTAGCTTCAAAATGTTACGAAGGTGAAAAAATGCAATTCTAGTAATATTGTAATATAGGAACGGGACAGAGTCCAGAGTTCAACATGGAGAGTGTTTTATTATCCAAAATACTCGGTAATAGACAACGGTGCAAAACCGAGATCGAAGCAGCGCGACCACGATGAAGGCAATCGCCAGCGCCGCCAAGAAGAAGACACAATCGCAAATCCAAAATAATCCAATAATCCAAACACCAGAGCAGAAGGGTGAGTGAACACGAACCAACGTGAGGAGATGATCGAAACGGAAGCTATAAATAGGGAGAAACCGGAAAAGCCAATAAGGATACGAAAGTTAGAACTCTGGAGATGGAGGGCGGTCCTGAGTCTGTGCAACGCGATCCCCAGGGTGGCCCACAGAGGGCACTGATGTGACAATGTGCTTTGTAATGGTGATATCTGAATCAATAATGACACAGAGATTATTTACAGATGAACTGGGTCTAATTAAAGAGTTATCAAGGTTTAACATAGTGTTAGAAGCTTTGTTAATTTTGTCCTTGGGTCCAACTATTAGAAACTTTTATCAGAATTTAGCAATAGGAAGTTTTTTGACATCCGTATTTTAATATCTTGGATGCAGTACTCAAGCTTACTGACTGAACAAACATCATAATGGTTAGCTGAAATGTATGAATGTGTGTCATCTGCATAAGAGTGAAAACTATTTCCATGTTTACGAATAATTGATTCAAATGGAAGCATATATAGGGCAAATAGGAGTGGACCCAGAACTGACCCTTGTGGAACACCATATTTAACTTTAGCAAGATTGGTTGTTAACACAGTAGAATTGATTTCGATCTGTCTGATAGGATCTGTCACTGGCCACGTGCCGGTTTTTGGAACAGCAAGAGAGACGGGGGGGGGGGAGGAGTGGACTGCTTTCTTGCACAGGGATAGAGATCGCGATTTAGAATGAATCACATTGTGTGTGTTACAATGTGTGTGCGTGTGTGTATAAGTGCTTCTGATACTGTGCTGTAAAAAAGCAACGATACTTGAAAAGCGCTGATATGCTTTTTTTTTCAAACCATCGCCATCTACCTAACACTCATGACATATTGGGCAACCCTGGTCTATAGTGTCAAAGGCTGCACTAAGATCTAATAAGACAAGAAAAGAGGCTTGGTTATTATCAGGACATTAATAAGTCATTAACTACTTCTATTAAGGCTGTCTCAGTGCTATGGTGAGAAGTAAAACCTGACTGATAAACTTCATGAATGATATAAGCTGGAAGATGGCGATTCAGCTGGTTAAACATAATTTTTTCTAGGATTTTAGAGACAAAAGGAAGGTATATTAATCTATAGTTGGATAGTATTAAAGGATCCAAATAAGGTTTTTTTAGGTAATGGTTTAATGATGGCACAATTCAGATTTTAAGTGGTGAATTAATAATGTTTATTAAAGGCTCTGCAATATTTGGTAGGAGGTCTTTTAGGGTTTGTAGGTATTGGGTCTAACAGACAGGATGTTGTCCTTGAGTGTATAATTAATGAGATAAGCTCTTTTTTAGATATGGGGTTAAAGGTATTTAACTCTTGTATTATATTATTTTCTCTACCACTAGATTTTACATTAGTGTTCTTCCACACCACAGCAGAAGGCTTTGCATCGCAGACCACAACCCTATAGGCAGAAAAAGAGAATCGTCGCTATTGTAATAATACTATCCATTTTCTTTATAGAAATGATTGTGTAACATTCTATTTATTTGTTTTATTTAAACCTATGTCGCTGTGACATGAGATTGTACTATAACCTTTTTTGTTTGTTTTAGTTTGCAAAAAAATCAATCAATCAATCGATATTGTCGCATAGCTGGAACTCTAGGGGTTAGGGTTTGGGTTAGGGTTAGGAGAGAGTTTTGTTTACTCCTTCCTGCCTGCTTGGACTTTTAAATTTTAAGAAAGGATCTAATTCCATCAACTCAAAGAGCAGCATTGTTTTGTTAAATTCCAATTTTAAAATTGTGGATACTTTTTTTTTTAATCCTATTCCTTTAATTAGTCTTGTTTTAACCCAGTCAGTCTTGCAATGTGTGTGATCCCAGTACATTTGTGTGTGTGTGTGTGTGTGTGTGTGTGCCTCAAGCTCTTGTAATTATCTGTAATGTGCCTAGAGCACTTCCGCCACGCCAAGAGTGTGTCAGTTTGTTTCAAGAGTGTTTGTTGATTGTGTCCTGGAGGGCCGGGAGCAAACAGAGTGTGGTTGTGTAGGCATGCAGCAATTGCGATGTGGGCATCATGTGGACATCTGTGAGTAACTTGGCCAGCACTCCTGTGGGCGTCCCCACCAGCAGTCCAGTAGGCATCGCAAATGCAGTCACATCACCGGTGGGTGCTGTCACTGTCAAGTAATAGGTTGCCTCTCTAACACCCAACAACCTTAATTTTCTCAGGTTTGCCCTGGACTGTATGTTTGATCCTTGTCTCCCGGACCATAGTATTCTGCCTTTCACATAGTTTTGATACAAGTCATTGTTAATTCCCTTCACCTGTTGCTGTAGTAACTTGCCCCTCTTTTGTTCTTTATATAGCTTCTATATAGCTCCTCGTTGTTATGTTCAACCGGCTGTATTATGTGAGTGTTCCTCTTTGCCCTTAAATAATTACTTTTGACCTTCCTTGCATTTTGACCTTGCATATTTTATACATACTAAAATAATGACTGTCTTTAATTATTCAAAGCATGCTGTTTTACATTGTCAATCATATTTAATAAAGCGTAACAACTAAAATTCCTAAAAATAAAACTCGTATTTTCCCCCATTTGTGAAATAGGCTGCAATAAATGTCTTGAAGTTATATTGAAAGTTCTGTAAACTAGAATTTGTTAGAGCAAAAAATTTAAACTTGTAAAAAGCACACCTTTATATTTCTTTGAAAACAGGAAAAATACAAAACACAAAAGAATGTGAATTAAATTTTAAAATAAAAACTATTTAAATTTTCTTCCATCCATTATCTTCCGCTTTATCCTCTACTAGCACGGGTGATTCCCCATGCCCATCCAGGGGAGAATGTTTCAGGCGCTGGGCAGATACACCCAGGGCTGGGCACACACTCTCTCACACAGACTATATGGGATAATTTGTAGAATTCAATTGACCTTCATCAATGTTTTTGGACTGTGGGAGGAAACTGGAGAACCCAGAGGAAACCAACACAGACACGGGGAGAACATGGAAACTCCACCCAGATCGGGATTTGAACCAGGAATCCCCAGCGCTGAGAAGCTAACCACTAAGCCACCATGACGTTGTTAGATAAATTTCTTCCACACCACTGTATTTCTTCTACATTTCCTATATTCATATCATATTTTGTGGCTTCCTAGTTTTACAGGCTGTTTGCCCAATGGCTATGTAATTTTGCCTGTGATGGAGTGAAGCATCAATGCTCTTAACATTTTATACTGATTCATGTTGCCTTAACATGCTTGGTGGAAGACAATATTGTGGATGCACTGTGCCATCTGCCATTAAACCAGCACTGAGTCCCTGCAATTGTCCCAGTTGGCATTCTAAATGTTATCTTAATTCTATTGGTTTTGTATATCCATGTATTTCTTCATTGACTTTTCTTATTAATGGTCATAGTGACGCTTGACACCACCAGTACAGAATTTGTGAATTAGCTGGCTACTTAATAACTGCACAAAATACAGTGGCTTACTCACAATCTACTGCATATAATAGTAATAGTCAGCTTTGTAAGTCTGGTGTGTAGCAAACACTATAGACATTTCATACTCTGCTTCTCAGTATGAAAAGAGAATGGCCCTCTTACTGTCTGTACTGAGGTCTCTTTGTTTTAGGCATGTCAAAATCTAAACAGGTAAACTGCTTGATATCCAGCCCTGAGTGAGATAGTGGTTGTCAACCTTTTTTTTCATCCAGGGCTTTCTCCTTTGTTTATTGGGCCATTCATCCATCTTCTAACACCAGTAAAATATATAATCAGTCAAAGGCAGGATAATTGCTCATAATTGCAATTAGATTAAATATGCTATCAACATTATCATCCAGCACTAGGAATGCAGAAGCAATGCGAGTACAGCCTGAGATCTCAGCAACACAAACAATATGCACAAAAATGCTGACTAACTCCAAACCTCAGAATCTTTCATGGTGCATAGATTTAGCATATGTATACTGAAAGACCAATCCATTTGAATGTTCTCACTGTGGCAGTTCCTGAAACACGTTTATATTTTTTAGTTCGATTTCTTATTTTCAGTTTTGTTTCTTGTATTGGTTTCTATTATTTGTGTTGTAGATAGTGGTAGAATATTCATGTGGGATATACATTTTTTTTTAATAAGATAATAAAACAAATGATAATAAAATAGCTTAATATTTATAGCCTCTTTGAAATGGTTATGCTATAGTGTATGATTACAGTAAAAGGCCTTACCTATTTACCTAATAAATTTACATTTACATTACGTTTAGTCATTTAGCAGACTTTTTATATCCAAAGCAACTTACAAATGAGAACATCACAAGTCAGTAGTTATGAAGAAAACCAGCCACACTGTAGAATTATCAAACCTGATCATTATATGATCCTGCATTCCCCTTTCTTTTCTCTACAACAGGTATTTGTTAAAAAGATGCGTCTTTAGTAGTTAAAGTTTTAGTAGCCTTCCAGACAGAGTTGTGAAGATTGTTCCACCATTAAGAATTGGATCCTCGGTGAGGTGAAATCACCAGGCGGCAATTATCATTGGAGTAAAATGAACGAGCCGGAGTGTATTTTGAAAAGATATAGTTAGGGTAAGAGGGGAAAGATCCAGGCCAGAGTTGTAATGAATGCGAGCAGCTACAGGTAGCCAATGGAGAGAAATGAGTAGTGGAGTGACATGAGTTCGCTTGGGGTGGTTGAATACAAGTCGGGCTGCAGAGTTTTGAATTAGTTGTAGAGGTCTGATGGTGGAAGCTGGGAGACCGGCAAGTAACGCATTACAATAATCAAGCCGGGATAGGATGAGGGCTTGAACTAACAGCTGGGTAGCATGTTCAGTCAAGAAAGAAAGGTCTGATCTTCCTTATGTTGTAAAGAAGGAATCTGCAGGAATGAGCAGTTTTGATAACATGATCAGAGAGTTTAAAGTGGGAGCCTAATGTGCAATCGTGAGCCATCAATTTGAAAGGTCAGGTCGTTTAGCTGGGATTATGAGAAGCTCTGTTTATGCTAAATGTAATTTGAGATGACAGGCCCTTATCAAAACAAATATGAGGCAGCCAGTCAGTGAGGCAATCAGGTATCTAAGATATTTGATATCGTGGTATCATCAGGGGCAAAAGACAAATGAAGCTGAGTGTCATCAGCATAGATTGGACAGTAGAATCTGATGATTTACTGTATCAAATGCTGCCGAAAGATCTAGCAGAATAAGAACAAATGATTGAGAGTTAGCTTTGGCAGATTTAAGTGAGTCAATCATAGAAAGCAATGCTGTCTAAGTGAAGTGACCACACCTAAAACCAGACTGATTGGGATCAAGGAGTTTTTTCTGATTAAGAAACCTGGAGACCTGTGTAGATACCACCCATTCCAAGTGTTTTAGACAGGAAAGGTAAAAGTGATACAAGTCTATAGCTCTCGACCAAATTTGGGTTGAGCGTTGGCTTTTTGAGCAGAGGTTTGACTATGTCCTGTTTGAAAGTATCAGGAAAAGTACCAGACGTGAGAGGCGATGGATTGAAGAAGGTGAGATGGGACGGAATCAAGGGAGCAAGTAGTCAGGTTGCTGGCAAGAAGAATTTTGCAGATGTCAGATTCTGAGACAGGGGAGAAGAGGAGAAGGTTGGTTGGCTGGATGTGTGATATGTAGTGTTGTGGAATAGGGGGTATGAAATAGTTTGCTAATGCTCTCAATCTTTTCTGAGAAGAAGGTTGCAAAGACATCAGCTGACAGAGAGGTGTTGGGGAGGGGGAGTGAGTAGAGAGGTAAAGATAGCGAGTGAGGACTGGTATGTTTCAAAATCTGAAGACAGACCAGACTTACACCATTTTCTTTCAGCGGATCGTAGAGAAGTGCGTTGTTTCCGAAGAACCTCTGTGAGCCAGGGACTGGACGGAGAGCTGTGAGTTTTCCTGGTGGTTATTGGAAAAACCTGGTCAAGACAGGAAGCCAAGGTGGAGCAGATTGTGCTTGATGCAGTGTTAGTGTTAAGGGTTGAGAAGTTACTGATGCACCAGCCCGGTGGGTAGCTGAAGTGCGAAGTAGATGGAGGTCCAGGCTGGAGATAAGAGCAAGAAATTGAGTAGCGTACGGTCAGTCTAAGTGATTGTAGAATTGAAACCGCTAATGACAGCTATATTCTCATTAACCAACAGTAATTTTAATATCTAAGAATAAAAACACCCAAAAAGAGGCAATCAACTACGATTATGACAAAATATGGGTATTACCGTGACTCTAAAGGTGCCGACGTGCAGATCTAAGATGTAGAACAGTTTATGCAAAGTTATAGAAGTTAGTTCCTACACAAACGCCTGACTTGTTCTGAGTTCATAGTAAAAATTGATAAACTTCTATGTGTTTACCACCGGGACATGCCCGCTCCAGAACAATAACACGTTGAATGCAAGGTGCAAATAGGCAGCAGACAGAAACTAGAATTGAAACTGCTAATTAAAGCTATATTCTCACTAACCAACAGTAATTTTAATATCTATGAATAAAACGCAATCAACAAAGATTATGATAAAATATAGGTATTATAGGTATTATTTATTTATTCATTCATTTATTTAATCACATATCTTCTTAACACTGGATAATTCATGTTAAATATATGACCATGATGCTCCACTTTAAATTATACCCTTTTCTTAGTATTGAATCATGAATCATTAATTTAAGTGAGGATGTGCTACATTTTTGGGCTTACTTAATGATCTTACCTCATTAGCAAATCTCTGTGTTGGCAAGGCCACAGAGTGGTCTTTAAATGTTGCATGCTTGTTACTTTACAAATAAACAACATTCCTTTTTTTTGAATATACTCATATTATTTAAGATGTTATGTTGCCATGACAGTGACCCATGTTTGCAAACACATAAGCCCAGTAGGTGACCTGCATTTAATGAGTGACTGTGCAGATTGATGAAATCAGTTTAGTATTGTGCTGGCCTTGATACAGAACCACACCTGCTCTTTGATTTTTTGCTTATCCCAGTTATACCCTTGTACTGTTTAGTTTGTTGGTTAAAGTTACAAATTACATCTAATACATTTATTTCAGAAGCAGCACACTTCACTCATGTAGATCAAGTGAGGTCACAGGTGATGTTAATCATATTTTTAGTGCACAAAGTGCACTTCCCTACTTCCCCCAAGTGGCCAAGATTTTACAGATGGTCCGCACCTTGGAAATTGCTAGGGAGGACATGGTTTCCCTTTAGTGTCTAACACCACTCCTCACAAGACAGGTCATGGGTGACATAATATACTCTACTAATGGTGAGCTGGGTCAAGAGGTAAAATACCAGCACTGACTTTCACAAATCACCAACTTAACAAATTTCTACTTAAGCTCTTCGACCCCATGAGAAACGCATGGCACAGGACATTCCAAACTGCAGCATAATGCAACAAAGAGGTACAGACTTTAAAAGAATTTGGCTCAGTTTTGTCTGTGGTAACGGGTGGTTTTGTTTGTGGCTGTCAACCAAGGACCTGCCAGAATGACTTAAAAGCATTTAGTTAAATATCTTTTAATTTTTTTGATTTATTTAGGTTGAACCAATGTAACCCATCTCTTGTTTTAAACCCTTTCTGTATTTCAAAAGCCATCATAGACATTTAATTTCTGACACAGTCCTGGACTAAGGAACAGTCCTAGGACAAACCCTAAAACCACTAGAAATAGGGCTCGCCCCTCATTCAGTCTTTTTAACAGCAGTTCATCAGTATCAGCAGCTTTTTAGTCTGCTTTAGCTATGTCTTTTATTTGTATGATCTTCTTGTGTCCTCCCATCAAATTAGTATTTACAATCCTGAGAAAAGACTTGTTAAGTAACTGGTAGGTGTTTTGGTTTATCTATTTTTGTGTTTATTTGGGTGCTTGTTATCAATGTGTTTAGTTGGTGGTCATTAAAGAAATGTAGTTTTATGTGGCATTTTAATTTGACTTAGGCACTGCAAAACATGAAACCTTATTTCTTTAGCCATTATGGTGTAGATTATGTGTGCCATTGGACCATTGACATGTTGCATGTTTTGGCTGTTGTGTAAGCTTATTTGTCTGAAGAAAGGCTATTGTTACAGAAGTCTGTTGTGGTTTGTTTATATTCAACTTTGCAAACTTCATCAATGTTATTGCTGATGTCTTTCCTTTTTGGCATTTTACAGGGTGGGCCCATGAATGTAGCCCATATACTGCAACAGTAAAAACAATCAAGGGGATTCTAGCTGTAGTAACTTACTCATGTTACAAGAAATGCTGAAATGCTTTTATGGCTGGGCAGAAGCAGAGGTGCACAGCTTCGTTCCAGTGGCAAATAGAAAAGATGAGGTGCACCTGCCAGAACGCCTATTTAAAGCTGCGTTTGGCAGCAAATCCTTATCACACCGTCATTATGCAGCATTGCCATTGTTATGCTTCTTTATTATTTTTTTTCTTTTGTGTAATTATTGTCCTACTGTCTGTTATTGACACTGGGGTGATATATTTTCTTTTTATACCAATTTTGAAACCCTGTCCAACAAGCCATATCCTACACTAGTCAACAGTGAGAAAAATCCTCAGTGATTAGTGTGGCAGATTCATGAGCATATTGAAAGTCAGTTCAAAGTATTTCTCAGCACATTGTTGCAAATAATTCTGATCTTTTAACAGAGATCTTTTTAATAAATATAGGGGACATCCTGGGGTTGCAAATAAAGACTACGAAACTGTTACAGATAAAAGTGCAAAAAACAGCATCTGTGATGGCATATGGGTGCCTTACAGCCCATAGAATGGGTTTTTAACATATGTATACCGAACATGAGTTACGACAGCAAGTCTTAATAAACATATGAGCAGAGTTAAGCAGCTACTGTTTAAAAAGCATAATTATAGGCAACTGAATTGCAACACAATTATAATTCTGCATCATCTAAACATGTTGCAGACATCATTAATAAAGTAATTAATTTATTAATTAGGCAGAACGGTGGCTTAGTGGTTAGCACATTCGCCTCTCAGCACTAGGTATTCCCGGTTTGAATCCCCATCTGGTTGGAGTTTCCATGTTCTCCACGTGTCTGCGTGGATTTCCTCGGGGTTCTCCGGTTTCCTTCCATAGTCCAAAAACATGGAACAAGTCAATTGAGTTCTCCAAATTGCCCCATATAGAGTGTGTATGCGTGCGTGTCTGTGTGAGTGATTGTGTGCCCAGCGATCTGCCCAGCGCGTGTATCTACCCAGCGCCCGAAACCTTCTCCCCTGGATGGGCATGGGGAATCCCACCGCGATCCTAATCTAGGATAAAGCGGAAGATAGTGAATGAATGAATGAATTTATTAATTATCTTATAATCCTCTATTAGGGTCACAGGGAGTTTCCACAGGCCAATCCAGGAAAGAATGTTTCGGGCACTGGGCAGACACACCCAGGACAGGGCTACTATCTATCGCTGGGCACATTCACACAAACACATACACAAACACACACCATATGGGGCAATTTAAAGCATTCATTTCACCTTGAATCCATGTTTCTGGACTGTGGGTGGAAACCAGCGAACCTGGAGAAAACCCACACGGACAAGATGAGAACATGGAAACTCCACCGACTAAATTTGAACCTTGATCCCCAGTGCTGATAAGCAAAGGTCCTAATTACTAAGCCACTGTGCCTTCCTAATTTCAAAATCTGCTTAAATGTTTAAAATAGAAATGAATACATAGTTGATATAATCGCCAATCTTTGCTTTGCTTTTGTTCGTTAAACATGATTTAAATTAGCAAATCATATATTTAAGTGTTTATTGCATGTTTATGTCTAGTTTCATGCTTTCCAAGGGTGCCGATGATTATAATCCTGGTGTTATACACCAGAAATTTTACAGACACATTCTTCCTCTGGAGGATGACTGCATTTGCAGACACACATGTGGCAAGCTATTTTAGGTTCTCTTGGTGTCAGGATCTCACATTTAGTGGCATGTGTGAGAATGAGGAGCTCTGAACTTTGCAAAGTGTTGTACTTTTAATTCACAGTAAGAAAGAATCTTCCAAAAAAAAAAAAAAAAAAAAAAAAACAATGATATAGCTAAAAAGGCATCAAACAAAGCTTTTTTGGGGGAGCATGGTTTAACAACTACATACATTCACAAGACCTTAATCCAAAAAAAAGCCCTGGCTTTTTGTGTCAAGATGATTACATATAATGCTTCACTGTCTTATTATTGAATCCCTATATCCAATCCTTTCTCACATGATCTTTGAATCTCAAACAATAATAATAATCAGTACGTGTCCTCATTCTAAACCTACTTTTTTACCCAAGTGTCACTGTAACAGTCTGTAGAACGGCTGAATATTTGCAGAGCTTATTTTGAGCTGACAGATCTTGTTTCACCCCACTGAGTATGAAACATGTGTTTAAAGACACAAGCTGTGCACTTGGCTTCAAAAATGTGAATGTTTTAGAATTACATTACTAAGGTCTGTGACAGAACTTGATGAGGGTTCCCTGTTGGTCTTGTTGTTGTCCCCCTGCTGAGGGGAGAGAAAGAGAGAAAAAATAGAAAGAAAAAGAATGTCAGATTAAAATGACAGGTACAAATAAAATCCTATCAAACGGTTGTTTTTACCTAAAACATTGCAATTGGACTGAAGGCAGTTTGTATAAAGCGCAAAATACTGGACATTTAATTTTCTCTCATGTAGTTACCCTCCTCCCAAACATACACATATTTAATGACATTTTGTTTCATTACATTTGACTTTCTTTTTTCTTTTGTGTTTGCAAATGCTTTTTACTTCACCATTTTTGATTTTGGTTTTGATGTCCCCTATTTGATCTAACCTGTTTTAATAATTTATTTCATACATATTTACATTTTCCTTTTCCTTGGCTGTTGTAAATTTTTGTAAATTGTATTGTGGTGTTTAAATGTATGAATGTTTTTAGTTCATTTTCAAAGTGTCAGAGTCTTTAAAATTATGATAAAATAATAATAATAATAATAATAATAATAATAATAAAAACTTTATTAAACATTTTTAAATTAATTAAAAAGAATGTAATATAAATGCAGTACTGGTTTAATGTATATGTTAAAATTTCATGGATGCATGTTTGCCTCAAAAATATGCAAAAGTTAAAAAAAAAAAAAAAAAAAAAAAAAAATTATATATATATATATATATATATATATATATATATATATATATATATATATTCTTTCTATAAAATTGTATACTTTTTATATTTCTATAATTTTATTTATATTAATTATATTTAAGTTTTTAAGTTTTTTTTAATCCTTTATGATTTATCTTTAAGTGATTCTTTAAAATAATGAAATAGAATAGTATATTTAGGAGAAATCAATTAATATCAGCCTGCATTTATTTCTCTTTTATTTATGAAATAAAAATGAATAATTACATAAATTAATATGTTCTTTTCAGATATGTCTTTTGTGGTCTGATCTGTTCAGTGTAATGCATGTAATGGGCAGGTTAGTGTCACACTCGCTTACCTCGATCAAAAAGCGGCTGCGCAAATGAAGTGCAGAGCTGCAGCGCCTTAACGCACAGAAGGGAGCCAGGCACGCAGGTAGCAGAAACACAGATATTTATTAAATGTGTTGAGACACAAAAAAACATGAGGTACAAACGAGTGAGCGAACATAAAACTACGACGTGCACGGAGGATGGGGAACACGGAAACTAAATACAAAAACACCCGACCACGTGCAGAAAAATAAACCAATCAAAGGAACGAGTTAATTAACTAAACTAACGACCATCAATGAAAGTTAATTAACTCAAAGGACAGAACAGAACAGAAGAACAGTACCCCTGTCCCTACGGTCACGCAACAGGGGGGCGCGACCAAGAAAAAAAAAAAAAAAAACTCCCCGGGGGGGTCCTCCGCCCTCCTTGAGCCAGGCTTGACAGGCGCCTTCTGGTGGCCTAGTCCGGAGAACGAGGTGCGCCAGGCGCCCACTGGCTACGTGACGCGGTGGACGCCCTCTGCGGGGGAGGCGTGAAGACCGCCCTCTGGCTGTGCAGTTCGGTGGGCGCCCTCTGCGGATGAGGCGTGGGGTGTGCCCTCTGGCTGCATGTCGAGGTGGACGCCCTCTGCGGACGAGTCGTGGAGAGCGCCCTCTGGCTGTGTGTTCAGGTGGGTGCCCTCTGGCTGTGTGGTCCGGTCAGCGCCCTCTGTGGACGAGGAGTTGGAGAAGCCCTCTGGCTGCGTGGTCAGGTGGGCGCCCTCGGCGGATGAGGAGTGGGACACGCCCTCTGACTGCTTGGTCCGGTGGATGCCCTCGGCGGATGCGGAGTGGGCAACGCCCTCTGGCTGCGTCCTCTGGTGGACGCCCCCGGCGGATCCGGAGTGGGCCACGTCCTCTGGCTGCGTGGTCCGGTGGGCGCCCTCTGGCTGGGTGGTCCGGTGGATGCCCTCGGTGGACGAGGAGTGGGCCACGCCCTCTGGCTGCGTGGTCCGGTGGACGCCCTTGGCGGTCGAGGAGTGGACCATGCCCTCTGGCTGCGTCCTCTGGTGAGCGCACTCGGCGGATGCGGAGTTGGCCACGTCCCCTGGCTGCATGGTCCGGTGGACACCCTCTGGCTGCGGGGCGTCGAGGATGTGCTCGTGCTCGGCGGCAGGCATCCCTGGTGCTCGGGCTCGGCGGCCCCTGGTTCTCGGGCTTGGTGGCAGGCGGCCCCTGGTGCTTGGGCTCGACGCTGGGTGGCCCCTGGTGCTCAGGCTCGGCGCCGGGCGGCCCCTGGTGCTCGGCGGCATGCGGCCCATGGTGCTCGGGCTCGGCGGCGTGCGGCCCCTCGTGGACGGGCTGGGCGGCATGCACCGCAGGGACCAAGACAGGTGTGCATGCTGGTGGGTCTGTGGCAGGAATGCATGCCGGGGGGACCTCAGCGGAAACGCACGCAGGAGGGGCCTCGGCAGATTCGCACACTGGCTGGACCTCAGCAGGTTCGCACGCTGGCTGGACCTCTGCGGGCTCGCACACTGGATGGACCTCGGCGGGCACGCACGCTGGCTGGACCTTGGCAGGCACGCACGCAGGAGGGACCACGGTGGGCACGCACACTGGAGGGGCTGTGGTAGAGGTGGCACACTCGAAGGGGCTGGTGTGCCCAGGCCGGCTGGCGCCCACAGGCATGTGGGTATGATGAGCGCCCTCTGGCCGGCCGGCCGCGTCAGCACCTCCAGTACGCCGTACGTTCTCCACCTCGGGATCGCCATCCTGCACACAGTAGAGGTACACCCCCACCCATACACCCAACAACAGAGCCACAGATGTATATGACATGGGGAAGACAGACTGGACACACGAGACAAGGGGATGGACCACATTCACACCACATGCATCCACATTTACAGACTCTAGCAGTGGCTCCGGTACCGCCCCCTCACAGCGCGGCTCAGACGCGATGCAATCCGGCGTGGCCGCGTCACGTGCCTGACCCGCAGTGCGCGTACCGAGCTGAACAGCTGCGCAGCGCGCACCCTGCGTCTTGGCTTCGCGCCGCGCCCGGGTCTCGCAACGGGGGGTTTGACGAACCGGACTGGACCATCAGTCCAGAACTCCTCAGAGTTAAGGAGGGTTCGTACGGGCAGAATATGCCCATACAGATACGACTCGCCCGCCTCGTCATCGGAGATCTCAATCAAATCGAGACCCTACTCTGCACAGAGCAACTCAAAACCATACCTCCACATCCACATCATCATCGGAGTCGTACCAGTCCGACACCACCGACTTAGAGCCGTCAAACCACGTCTTTATGGAATTGAGGTTGTAAACAGATTAAGCTTTAATATAAAATGACCTTGCTGTGCTAACATACTTGTGGCCATATTGGTGCATTATGTTTAAATATATTCAGTTGTTAATTTCAGTGTATAATCTATGAATGTAAATCCTGCCAGTAGTTGTTTAGTGATTATAACATAAAACTACTAAATGGATGTTCAGTGGTTTGAACCCCATTACTGGTGACCTGATAGATGATTTAACACTGAATACTAAGACTCAGTGTGGCTCAATATCCATGTTGGGTAAATGATATTGCTAAAAAAAATGTGAAAATTGATTGTTTATTTATTTATTTATTTATTTATTACCTTTTAGATTAATGAAAAGCGCTTCAAAAAGTTTAGGCTGTTCTGTACTTGTATATTAGGTAAAACGCAGATGTAAATATCGCTAGGTCCCTGACAACTTTGTAATGACCCATTAATTTTATGTATGAATCAATTATATTGCCTGGTAATTCACTTGCATCGATTGCCTAATAGAAATGTTCCATTGAGTTATTGCCTTTGCATTTGTGTGGAATGGCTTAAACAGATTTTATTTAATGTTTCTTGGAATCAGTTCAATGTAATATGTCTGTAGGAGTTATACAGACATAAGCTGACTTTTGCTTGGTGCAGTTGTTGCACCACACCCATGCTGCTTTCAGAAACAAACAAATGGAGAGCAAAGTGTAATATTTCAAAAAAGCAGCCAGTTTCACAATATGAAGCCTGGCAGCTTTTTGTCTTTCACAATTAAACAGATGGCGCATGCCTGCATTAAATCATGACATATTAAGGTTTGATTTTTTTGTCAATTTCTGTTGTATCTACTTGCCATGGTGATCAGTGCAAATTTCAGCCCTGATCCCAGCATCAATATCAGTATCAATACAATAATAATAATAATAATAATAATAATAATAATAATAATAATAATAATAATAATAATAATAATAATAAGTAGAGTAAGAAGAAGCAATAGAAGGGCACATTTATAAATTGGATTTTAAATTTAATGTGTTCATTTGTTGTCAGTACCAGGAATCATTTGAAACCCTAATATGGAACTTAGTAAAAATTACTTACTTTTTATGTAGCTAAACCCACATTCCAGACAATGCACACTATGGGCACTATGTTGTGAGCTCTTCTCTGATGTGGTCAGAACTATAACTGCACGTTCATACCGAATTTTGAACATCGAATGTAACAAAACAGGATTTTTAGGATAATTTCTTTATTTTTGCTTGGGATAATACCATTATTTGTGTATCACCTGTACAAAACAAAAGTCACTTTTTTCTACTAAAATTCGGTCTGTGTAATGTTTTACACATTTACCTTTATAATCAAAATACTGAAAAAAAAAAAATTAAGATGGCAGATTAAAAAATAGCTGGCTAGCTTTGTATATCAATTTGACTAAGGAGTATCAATTAGTCCACTAGACTTTTTTTTTTCAAAAGAAAAAAAATAAACGTATAGTCTCCATCCATCCATCCATCCATCATCTTCCGCTTGTCCGGGGTTCGGGTCGCGGGGGCAGCAACCGAAGTAGGGAGACCCAGACCTCCCTCGCCCCAGCCACCTCCACCAGCTCGACTGGGGGAACCCAGAGGCGTTCCCAGATCAGCTGAGAGATATAATCCCTCCAGCGTGTCCTGGGTCGTCCCCGGGGCCTCCTTCCAGCCGGACTTGCCTGGAACACCTCCCTAGGAAGGCACCCAGGAGGCATCCTTACCAGATGCCCGAACCACCTCAACTGGCTCCTTTCAATGCGGAGGAGTAGCGGCTCCACTCCGAGTCTCTCCCGAATGACCGAGCTTCTCACCCTATCTCTAAGGGAGAGCCCAGCCACCCTGCGGAGAAAACCCATTTCGGCCGCTTGTATTCGCGATCTTGCTCTTTCGGTCATTACCCAAAGCTCATGACCATAGGTGAGGGTCGGAACGTAGATTGACTGGTAAATCGAGAGCCTTGCCTTGTGGCTCAGCT